>JAHBCN010006068.1:13898-64658 GCA_019359885.1 Listronotus oregonensis | reverse complement strand
AAAAACCTTTTTACCAAAATTATATTTAAACCAGCCGGTTTGCAACGCCCGGTTTTACTTATTAAGTTAGTCGCGGTTGTAAGAAGAGATAGAAAGATAGACAGAGAAAGATAGGTAACCCATAATTGTATGTTGCCTAACCGAAAAAAATCGATAGTCAAATTCACTTTCAGCGGTTGCTGAACCTTATACCGTATGGTTTAAACGGGGCGTCCGTGATTTTAAGAGTAATTATTATGTCAATTTTAAAATGACTGATACTAAATTATTAAGTTATAGATTTTCGGTAACAATTATTTAGAATTTATAATGTTGCGAGAATCGTGTAAATACTGCAACATTTTAAGAAACAAAAAATTATTTATCCTTTAGAGGAATAGAATATGAAGATTTTCCCCCCTCTATGCTGCTGCAGGTTCCTCGTCTCTGTAGAAAAAAAAGAGTCATTAGTTTTTGTTTCTAGAACTTTCCATCGATACTCTTAGGGGGGGAAAATATTTGATTAATGTTAAAACTCTTTCCCAAATACCTTTATTTGTGCTGCAGCAATGGATAGTGATTGTTCATCAAACATGTCTAGCAAACCCACGTGTTGGAAATATATTATGAAATGGTTTCAAGAAGCAGACAAGAAATTAAACTAGAAACAAAGTTTTTGGGTGAATTGTGCATAAGAGTCCGACATTTCAACATTACAACTGGTTTCAGTGTTTCCAGAGGGTTGATTCCGAGTGTTAAATTGGTTAATACACTCTTTAACCTACCTGAAGATCAGATTACCATCTCCCTAAGTTATGGTGATTGGTGTGAATTCCTAACTACTGCTGCCGAACTGATTGCTCGTGATGAAAGTGATGTGGTAGAAAATTTCTTATCCGAAAACTTTACCATTTGGACGGCTTCCTTGTTAAACGAGCGAACCATAGGACTTAAGAGTAAAGAAACTGGTGTTGTTGTATGTTTTAGCGTTTTAGATATTAATGCATTTATAACTGTTAAAGATCTTATTGATTATAGAATATTATTGTTAAATAACTTAGATTTTAGAACGTTTTATGACGATGTTTTATCTGATGTTGCATCATATGCTGAAGATACAAATGTTCTTAATGAAATTTATACTCTATGTAAACTAAATTTAGATGATTGTGGATATTATTTAACTGAATTTATATGCTTGTATCCTGATAAGGTTTGTGATGATTTTCGAAAAATTGCTTCCTTAATAAATGAATAAATAAAGACTCCTTGTGTTTTATTTCTTTAGTTAAGTTAGCAACGTCATCCTGTAAACATGTGTCTTGACGATGGTTGTTATCCATTATAAAACAAGTATTCAAGATATTTTGATTACGAGCAAAGATTACTATCCTTTGAAAATTGGTCTGTTAATCTTAGTCCTAAAGAACTGGCTGGTGCTGGTTTCTATTACACTGGGAGAGATGATGTAGTTAAGTGTATATGCTGCCACATTGAATTTAATAATTGGAAAGAGGGAGATGATCCACTATCGGACCACTATAAAAATGTTAAATATTGCAAATTTGCAGCCATTTTGTGGGCGTGTCGAAATTTTGAACAGAAGCGAGTGGTTAAAGCAGTTGATCCTAATTTAAATTATAAACAGATGTTATTTAATTTTTTTATAGTTGGCATCATTTGTTTATATCTCATGACTCACTATGAAGATATTATAACCTTTCTACAACAGCTAAGCTCATTCAAGATTCAACCATGGCTCTGTTAAGTTCGTCATACGTCGTATTAGTAGCGTTAGTGCAAAGGTGTTTTACATTTATGCGCCTTATAATGCTCCAGCTGCTTCGATAATGTTAGAAACCGAAGATTTTCCATCAAATAATTCATGGCTTTCACTTCAATATGTAACAATGGATCGACATCATGTTGGTGTTTTTAAGACACTTGTACCAGCATCAGCCCAAACATTTCTCCGATACAAGGTTAAATTCCACTATATAGATGATACTTTTGGAGAAACGGAATGGAAAACATTAATAAGTCAAGCATCCGAACCATGTACCAACGTAACCACTGCAGCAGAGGTTCCAGCAGTTGTCCCTCGATCAGATGAAATTTATAATAGTTTAATTATTTTTATTGCTGCAGCTTGTAGTTTATTACTAACTAAACTAGTGTATAAGATTGCTAAAAGTCAATGTACAATGTGGTTTAAATAAATTAAATTAAAATATATACAATGTGTTTTATTATTTAATCTATTACACTTTAAGCAGCACCCCCTCAATTTGACGTTTGACATTTGGCGACTGTCATTTTTACTGAACATGTGTAAGATCCTAAGATACATCTCATCCACGTAACCTAACTTTTCCAAGTCACATGGTTTTGACGTTTGACGTTTGACATTTGACATTTGACATTTGATCGCCGCCATTTTTTTAGCGCATGCGTAATACTCTAAAATATATCTCATACACGTAACCTAACTTTTCCAAGTCACGTGGTCTTTGACGTATGACGTTTGACATTTGACATTTGACAGGTGACAGGCGCCATTTTTTAGCGCATGCGCAGTACTCTAAAATAAGCCTCGCCCAAGATTCCTAACTTTTAAATGACGTCAAGATTTCGAGATATAAAGCTCCACCGGTGGTGGTGGCTCCAGAATCGGCCATCTCTCTCTACTAAAGCTGCCTGTAATTAGAATTGTGAAATTTCCAATGATTCCTTATACAATGCTATATCTCGATGCCCCCAAGCAAGCGTGTACTCGGAATTGGGTATAAGATAGCGCTTATCGTCCGCGTAAGATAACGCCACCTTATTTTTAAGTTCGACATACATATCATGTAAATGCGAACGGAAAGTGTTCATTTTCCGATGTATTTGCGTTCCCTCTACGTCAACAGCAAGTTTGTAGTCATCATGTGACAATTCCTTTTTGCTGACGTAGTCGGAAACACCTTTGGCCTTTTTGGTCAACTTTCCCTCGACATTTACGCAATATGCCTTCGCCTCAGTTCCATAGAAGTCCCAAACGATTTTTCCTGCATATTCATCTTTCATACGCCCCAAGACCGATGAATTTACAGGAACACCGTGTGGATTGTCCTGTGAGTAGTTGGACGCATCGAATTTATCTTAATTTTGTTTCATATCATCATAGAAATTTTCTGTTGTTACATGTAAAATTAAGGAGTCGGTGTCAGTGTAGAGAAGAACCGCATTGTTTCCATATTTCGGTTTGATATAACTATACAAAAAGTCGTACATAATAGTTTTCGATATGTCCAAAATCGAAAAACCTATATAAATAGGTTTATTATACGTGACTTTTGTTTAAGCATCTGGATTGCAACCAGATTTTCGTTAAAAACTACGCGATCTAAGTGCGGTTTCATCATCAATGCTTCTGCTCCTAGTCGTCTACCAATATTTTCCCAATGGGAAACAAGCTTAACATCGACCCTTTTCTCCACTTTTCTCTGTTTTCCATTGTCTTCCCAAACACAGCATTGTTCATAAGCTTAAAGAAATCCTTTTCAAACTTATTTTGAGCTTGATTTCTCTTTGCTCTTTGCTGTCTAACCAGGGAGATTGACTGAAAGTTAAAACGCGATGAATTTTGGTGAGCTTAAGCCCATGGTCTAAACATTGACGCAAATTTTGATAATGAATTACATATTTTGATTTCGAGCCGAAATTTGGTATTAATTTATTAATTTTGACACGTGATTCTGGAGATGGTACTGATTCGAGGCAAAAGGGGAGTTCATTATGCAAGTAATTAAGTTCTTCCGGATACTCTAAATCAACTACCAAAATGTATCCGGTGTTTGCCTCTTTATCGATGTTCATGAAATCTAAATTCTCGATCTCATCCTCCTCCAACCACATGAAATTTCCCGTTGGTAAATATTGAGACATGGCTGCACCGTATAAATTGGTAGCATCCAAGTACATGATATACGAGGTAGGTTTGGAAGCATCATAATGTGGTATAAATTTATTATTCGCGAAAGCTTTTCTTACGCTATACTGACTGACTCCTCCGCGAATACCGTGTTTAAAGAAGTGAATCATGTCTGGATCTGTCAATAGCTCTAACTATATACGTGTAGCCTTAAGGGCCGCGTCGAAAGAGAGTCCTGGCGCCGTGAAGTACTGCGCAGGATCTAGTTTGTATGTAGCTAGACATACTTCTCTAAAGCTTTCAAAAAGCTAACAATAAAACGTCGGATTTTAAATAAATGTCTAAATATTGACCTAAAGTTTTACATTCAAATAAATTTCATACAGTCTCTGCACGCTTATAGTCCTCATCGGTAATGTCCTCGTTTTTCAGTTCATTCTAAAAGTCTTGCCGTGATGGAAGCTTATCATCCTCTAATTTTGAAAAACTATTCACGTAAGAATATGGGAAAACACCCTTCTGTCGAATAAGCTGAAATTTATCTTCATCAGGGAAATATTTCCTAACTTCGAGGCATTGTTCAGGTTTTAAATTTTGACTTAATTTATCCAAACTACCGGGCATAAAACGAAAACTGTCCAAAAATCTTAATTTCAAAAATACATTTTGTTGCTTCCTTTCCGTATTTTCGATTTTATCCACCAAAATATGTTTGGTAAATGAAATATACCTCTCTTTATTTTGAGGGATAACATCGACTTTTTCATCTTGGAGAGCCAACTCTTTGTCGAACAGGTGGGAATTAAAGCCGGACATGTTGTGGAAGAATATCGGATAAAGTTGGGAATCTTGTAATTTAAGTTGCATACAGAGTGAGCTGCACTTCGAAATTGTCCCGTTAAATGAAAATGATCCCTAACTCTTTCGTCTTCCGCATTAAATGATTTTTCGCAAATGTCACAGACCGGTGTTTCACGAAACTCATTCTCTTGCTCAAGAGTTAAAGGAGTCATTGGCGCAATATTCTTTAAAAATTGATTATAAATTGACTTGCAGTCCCTTTCTAACCAATTTACGAATATCTTATGTGCATCTTGGCCCCTAAAGCTTTTGAAAATAGAATGAGCATCGTCGAAATCACATTTAATGTAGTAGGCGAAAGAATAAGGGATATGTTTATGCGTTTTCACGGTATATGACGTTTCAGGATCCATCTCATTTTGCTCTGTATCTATAGGCTTAAGGATCGTCTCAAAGTCGGCTTAGACAACAAAAGGTACTTTTAATTTCTTTTCGAAATTTATAAATTTAAGCAAATTCTCAGGAACGTCTTCACCATATTATTTTTCTCAAATTAGTCGTCGGGACTTTAGCTAAAACATGTCCACAATCGTGTTCTTGATTAGCTTTCAATTATTGCTCAGAATAAAAGTATAATACATCCATCACATAAATACTTTGTCCCACCATGATGTTTAGATAATTGACTTGATATCAGTCTAGACATGCTTTTTATTAAAGAGTAATGACTTTCACCATTATCATTACTGATAAATAATAAATTGGCATGTTTCTCCTTTCGAGATTAAGTAAAGTATAAGGGGCCAACAACTTCAATAATATTTCTAGCATTTTCAAAATATTTTTCAAGTCCGTAAACATTAATAGAAATATTATTCAGTCGCTCAAATTTAGAAATATCGATAGGCTTGATTGGAAATCCCATACCTGTGAAATCCAACTCTGTTACAAAAGGCAGATAGTTCGCGACTCTATTTGCATGTTGCAACCGATCGAAAGAATGCAAGGCAGCTAAGACTGACCACATGAAACACCTATTGTCCTCATTTTGTATGTTTAGAACAGCTTTCTTCGCATCAATCTCCTTTGGTAGTGGTATATAGGACGATGGTTTTAGAGGCTTGATTTTGTTAATTCCTACATCTACATGGAGGAGTTGTTGAAGAGCCCAACCTGTAAAATAGAAACATAGTTAAGTATTTTACATAGTTGGTATATAGATTGAAAACACGAGTTAGATATTTATAAAGTAGCAATAAAATATTTAAAATTAAAAAAAAAAACACAAGTATTTAACTCACCACTTTCTTTTTCCTGAAACTCCATGGTCTTTCTATCAAGGATGGCTGCTAACTGCTCAAACAACTCCTCCAGATCTGTTTCCTCATTCACCAGCTGATACTTTGTGTTGAACGACTTGATCTCAGCTGCTTCCTTCGTCTGCAGGAGGAAGCGGCCTAAAAGCTCCATGCCGACTTTAAGATGGCTGTATATTTTAACACTGCTTCCCACCAACTTGATGAAATTTGCCTTCAGATGTTCCAAAAACCTCTTCACGTTGGTGGGGTCTTCCCTCGATGAAAGTCCATATGTCACAATTCGACATTTAAATGAGGTCTGTACAAGTTGGATTCCTTCCTCCTGCACCACACAACAGGCCCTATGTTGTAGGGTGCGCAAATGACCACTCCAACGATTGTCTGGAATCTCTAGGTCGCACACCCCACAATGCTGCGTGGTAGACGTCGATGGCTCTGTAAATAAAATTAAAAAATTAGTTTTTCTAAATAATTTTAACACATTTTATTAAATAAAATTAACTTCAATTTTAACACATTTTAGGTTTGTACTCACCATTATTGAGATCAAGTCTTGCTCTCTTTGTCATGGATCCCATTGGCTCTTCAGCAATCCTCTTTGGAGCGGGATCTTTCTCCCTCTGATGACGCTGAAGAGCTTCATCCGACTTGAAAACCCTCTTGCGGGTTCCACAGGTACTGATTACCGGACGGCAGTCTTCATGGCGTTTCAAATCATCAGCTCTGGAGAATGAGGTGGCACAATACTAGCATACGAACATGATCTGTAAAAACGGATGATTTTAAGTGTTGAATTTTAAACAACTAATATGTGTATTTTAACATCTTAAATCAGAATAAAAAAGAATTATTTTAATCGGTTAATAAATAAACAAGATACACATAGTGTTGTCAAAAAGGCTTTATGCAAATAATAATTTTAAACAACTAATATATATGTTTTAGAGTCCTAAATCAAAATAAAAAAGAATTTTTCCAATCAGTTGATAAATAACCAAGTTCTATTACCAAAAGGACTTTATGCTAATTTTAAATTCTCGCAATTAAAATGTATGTTTTAATTTTCTTAATCGGAATAAAAAATAATTTTTCCATATAAATATAAAAGATACTCATAGTATTACCAAAAGGGCTTTATGCTGATTTTAATTTTTTTCAAGTAAAATATATGTTTTCGTATCCTTAATCAGAATAAAAAAGAATTTTTCCAATCGGTTGATAAATAACCAAGTTCTATATGTGGAGGTCAAAAGGACCTTATGTAAATTTTAAATTTTCTCAAGTAAAATGTGTATTTTAATATCCTAAATCGTTTGCTGAAAAAACGATGTTGATTCGACAAATAGGAGCTGAGTTATAAGCGAAAAACATAGAGACCTATTGACTACCTGCGCAGACCGTCAAAACTCATTTTCTGAAGAAACTATGATAGTTAGACCTGCGCAAATAGCGGGAAAAGAGGCTTCGCCATCTCGGCTGATAACGATCTTTTATAAAATGACATTTAAAAAAAAGTTTTTCTCACACTTGGATATATTTAAAAAAATATAATATTTTTTGAAAAACATGTAGAATGGTTATTATTAATAAGTTTTTGTTAATTTTTAATATTAATACGAAAATTATGTATAGTTAATATAAAACATCTAAAAATAATAGTTTTAAAGAGTGATTGTTATATTTGTTTGTAATATAAAAATTACTAACACTAATAATAATGAAAAAAGAACTTCCCACTAAGCAAAGAACACCTTGAGCACTGTGATAACGTTTAATTTTAAACATTATTTTGTCATGTCTGTTTCGTTAAAAGTTAACATATCGACCTCGTTTGCTTAAATGTACCCCGAACAGAGATTGTTACATTTTTTAACAACGACGCCAAGTTTATAAAGAAAGATTTATTAGCTTTAGAATTAGTACATAACCTTACTATATTTTAAAAACCTTTGTGTTGTAAATAAGTTTTTTCTTGTAATATAAAAGAGAAATATGGATCGGAAAGTAAGTATATTACACCATTTTGTACTACAGTTTAGTTTTTATGTATGTAGGTATATAGATAAACTGACCAAAAATCCCAATATGGAAGGTTAGGTTTTTAGGCCATAAGTCTAGAAAATCCAGCATTAGTCCTTTCCTTAGGATATAGTTACCATTTGTCCGAAAAATTGGGGTAATAAGCCCAGATTTAGTTTCGGGAGGTACCTTGCATTCCATATAAATTAAAGAAAGTATAGATTAAAATTTGATTGCTTTATACCTAGCTACATAATAGTAATTTATGTTATAAAAAAGGAAAGTAGTGTTTTGCCAAGCGGTTTCGAGGGCGAGCGTTAGGCGAGTCCTGGAAGCTTGGCGAGATCTACAAAACACTTGTTTTACGGTCATGTAACATACAATGTTTTTTTTTTCGACCGAAACTATTTAAAAATAATAATAATATTTTATTGATCGAAAACGGGTCTATTTATCCGCTTGACATGGATTTGACACTTATTATAACAATAAGAATAATTTCAGACACCCACATTACATTAGTACTAAGGCCTCAGCCTTCGTGGACTGTCCAAAGATAAAAAAAATCAACTGAAATTTGTTTCCGTAACAACTATAAACAAAAACAGTTGTGCTGTAAATAAGCAGCTTATTTTTCATTTCATGTAAAGTAACACATGGGTCTAGAAAAGTGATAAATTAGCCCGGCAAAAGTTTTTTCTGGTTCTTGATAACCATTTTCTGGTCTAGCCCGAAAAAAAAGTTACTATGGGTATTTTCTGATAGGTCGAAAAATACTTTTTAGGGGACTTAAATAGGAAAAATTGGGTATTTTAAATAAATGAAATACTTCTGTTGAATAAATTTCATCAAAGTTGTAACTTAAAGCATTCACTGTGATGTATTATGTTTTGTAATTTAAGGGTAATTATTTACAAGTGGGGTCAACCTTATTTTTGGCCATAAAAAATAGATTCATTTATGGATCATCATATTTTTTTTTTTTATCTTGGGACAGTCCACGAAGGCTGATGCCTAAGTACTAACGTACCGTGGGTGTCTTCAGTGTGGTGAGAGGGAGTTTGTTCACACGGGACTTAAATTTTTGGAGATTGGAAGGAGAAGGAAAAACTTCTGCGGGCAGCAGGTCTTGACACTCTAGGAATAAAGGAACGAAAAAAGCGGGAAGTTCGGGGCCTCTCTAACTGAACTGTAAAAGGATGCATAAAAGTTGCACTACGTGTTGCTCTGTTGGGAGCTGCCAGAGAAGGAATAATACTGGCCAAATCCTCTGAGCAGAAGCCGTGAAAATACCTATAGAAGAGCGACAGATCCCCTACAGCTCGACGATGGGCAAGAAGAGGAAGCCTTTCTGTGAGCGTTGGATCATTAGTAAGACGAACGACTCTTCTTTGAATGGAGTCCAGAATGCTAAGTGTTGTAGGGGACGCCATTCCCCAGACATGAGAACAATATTCCAAAGAGGGTCTGATTTGGAATACATACAGAGTGTACAGATTGGAAGAAGAGAAATATTTTCTGGCTCGAAAGAGGAATCCAATCTTTTTTGAAGCTTCCGAAGCTATGGATGAAATGTGTTTGTGCCAGTTGAGGTTATTCTCAAAAGTAAAGCCGACTAGATTAAACGACTCTTTGTTCTGCAGAACTTGGCCGCTCATATGTAACGGATGAGCATTCGCAGACTTTTTTCGCGACAGCGAACATGACTGTGTTTTTGAGGCATTAAACTGAACACGATCTTTGGCGCCCCAATCCAAGATAAGTTTGAGGTTTTGTGAAAGAGATATCTGCATTTACCTGCGCTTGTTTTCAAAATCAGAATTACACGGTGGCTTGAGAAATTGAATTCTAGAGTGGAGGGTACTATCGTCAGCAAAACTATGAATGAGATTGATTGTGGACGAGAGAAGATCGTTAATGTGTAGAAGAAACAGCGTGGGTGCCAGCACTGAGCCCTGGGGCACCCCAGCATTAATTTTGTAGAAGCTGGAGGAATGACTATCTACACTAACTGATATACGTCGATTAGAAAGGAAACTGGAAAGCCAAGAGCAAAGCTTAGGTGGAAGACCGTAAGAAGGAAGTTTGTTAAGAAGCCCATCATGCCAGACCTGATCGAAAGCTTTGGATATGTCAAGAGCAACGATCTGGGATTCACCAAGAAACTCAAGGGACTTGTTCCAGTTGTGTGAGACAAAGATTTTACGGCGAATTTGTGATGATGATAGCGAAAATACCAAAAAAGTGATATTTTAATTAAAAAATCAACTCCGAAAGTTCAAAAAATCGTTATTTTTGCAAATAATCTTAAGTAACTTTTATTCTTATTGGCTTCAAGCTTATTGATATTTTTTTCGTAATCTACTTTTAAAAGCAAAAAAATTACAAAAAAATCGATGTCTAAATGAGTTTTGGTTAGTTGCGGTTAGTTTTTACAAATCTTTCGTTTTTTATGTATTTTTCAAAAAAAATATATCAAAAACATAAAAAAAAAAATAAAGATAAAATATAAAAACATAAAAACCAATATATATTTTTTTTAATTTTAAAGGCATAAAAGCTATCGAAATCTTTATTTGTTCCTTTTACGACATTTTTTATTATAAATGCGCCGTAAAAACAAGTGGAATAAAAAAAATATATATAAAAAAATGGTAATTTTTTACCTAGATATGGCCACAAATAGGGTTGACCCCACTTGTTAACAATTACCATTTTTAGAGGCCCTGATATTAGACAGTTGACACATTAATAATAATAATAATAGAATTATTAGAAAATTAATTATGAAATAAATTGTAGATGCAGTTCAGTCTGTTTTCAAACAACAACTAATCAGAAAGTGGATCGGCAGTTAAAAAGAGAAGCATAAGTTTAACATGCTCGAGTGAAGTAACTAGTATAACTGTAAGTAAAAGTTTCCTTAAGGGATAAACTAAATTTTTATTTGGATTGTTTATCAAATAGAAGCAAAATAACAATCCAGTACAAAGTTTCTAAATGTTTTTTCAAAATTGGGTGGTTTATCAGTGGTTTACTCTACCATTTAGTAATGGCTAATCGAGTATCTCTCATTTTTGCCATCTCGCTCAAATAATTTAATCTAATCTGCAAATACAGCTTTTTTTGCCAACCTGCGATATAAAATTATCTTGTTAATTACTGAAGCACTTATGTCAGTAACCAAAAGTTTTGGGGCAAATATTTTACAAAGTTTTCTTTTTCCAGGTGCAACTAGGAGAAAAAAATAAAACAGAATATGGATATTAAAAATATATGTATATACAGTTGATTTTTAATAAACATTTATAAATAATGTAGGCAATTTTTATTCCTAATTTTAGACCTTTTTATTATTATTTTTTAAATATTACTCATATTAACACATCACAAATATTTAAGACTTTTTATATAGTAAATTAAGAAAGATAAACATTACCATATGAACATTTTTATAATATATGAACTATTATACTTTGTGTAGATTTAGAAAATAAGCTTTCCCGAATAAATAGTCTGTACACAAATTTGGGGAATATGAAAGGGGAGTTGTAGACATCAGATATCTTTATGAATACATTTTTCCTTATTGTTTATATCAACATTTTTTTATTAAGAATAGTCAGTTGCCACTGGTTGTATCTTGGAAACTATTGTATTATTTCGGGGTGGAAGAAAAAATGATTATCAATATTAACAGGCGATTTATCACAATTTTTGGATCCATATTTTTTCAATGGCATCTTTAATAAAAGAGTGGACGCAACATTTACTTTTATACATAAAAATGGTGAGGTAAACAATTTTTTAATATTGTTAATTAAATAATTTCTTAAGGTTTTAACAAACGATAGGGTATTATACAGTTTTAGTTTTACAAAACGTAAACACAAAGAATATTTAATCAAATCTTTTTTATTTGACCAGCATACCTTTTAAAAAATATGTTTTACTTTGTCAGTGCTTTTTTGCATAAAAATAAGTTTTTGCCCACTCTAGAAGTTTAACAGAAAATAATATATGCGGAAAGGAGTGAAAAATCGTTTAGTAATTTCCGTGATTGATTACTTTGATATCAACATTTTTATAAACCACACATTAAGGATCCAAAAGATCTTTTAGTGTTAACTAAATAACGGAAATATTACAAAACACTAGTTTGTTTATAATAAACATAACAAAACCGTCTATTTAAATCCTTAGAAAATCCTCTTTATAACGTAAGTTATATAACGTGGATGTTTCAGAAAATGTTTCGAAACTAGAATGTTGTATTTTTAACGTAACTACGATTTTGTTAAGTTGAAGGAAATATAACGAAACTATTAGGTTTAAGGCGCTGTTATTGTTTCAAGATGATTAACGTAACAAAGGAACAAGAAAACATAAATGTAACGTAATTAGGATGATTTTTTGCTTAGTGGGTTGTTTTAACCAAATGTAATTATAAGGAAAAATGGCTTTTAAACAATAAAAAAAAAACAAAAAAAGTCAAAAAATAGTTCAAATTGGAAAACACAATAAGTCACTTCGAGAGCACTAATTTGCTTGCTGAACGACTGTAACTGACGATATGAAGTGTTTCGTCGTATTATCGTATTTATTCTCGCTAACGTGGGAAGACATAATTGATCTAGAATTTACGCTGTAAAAATGTGTTTATCGCTTTTATTTCTAATTATGTTGCGATAAGAATTGTTAGCCAACTTTGTCGTTCTATAATTTTATCACTTTTGTTATTTCCAGTGAGACGTGAGAATGTAATTTGCTATTTCCACTGAGACGTGGGAATGCCAAAAACAACTTTGTTATTTTCATTGTTATCAATTTTGTTATTTCCACTGATGAATACCATACGTGTGAACTTGTTGGAGCCACAACTTTGGAAAATATATATTTACTTCTTACTGTTATTATTTTAGTTTGAATACAGAACGTGGGAAACCGTTTTGTTTTTAAATATTATAAAGTTTATTAAATTTAAATATTATTAGGTTTAGCTAAACGGTCTTATTCATAATCTCGTAATTTTTTTCTTTAATCTATTACTATTTAAGCAGCGCCCCCCTCAGTTTGACGTTTCAGTTTGACGTTTGACATTTTGGTCGCATGCTTCTAAAATACAAATAACCTAAGATGATGAATCCTAATTAAACAAAGTTTCAATTTTCGCCACCACCATCATCATCGGGGATCCTATTTTAGCCGATAACTTCCGAACGGTATGACTTAAAATTTTAGCGTTTGCGCAAATCAATATAATGTCTTAGCACAAGTATCCTACGCATAACGGTCATTTTATAAGTCACATGATTTTTGACATATGACAGGTGACAGATGACATCGGACGTTTGACACGTGACATTTGACATTTGACAGATAGTATTGACCACGCCCTAAATAACGCGTCACACAAGATTCCTAAATTTCAAATGACGTCAGAGATTTTAAGATAATAAGCTCCTACGGAGGTGGAGGGTGCAGAATGCCCCATCTATCCCTGGTGGTTACCCAAACATTAGAGTATTTTGCAAGTCAATAACAATGAATACCTAAAAACTCCCAAACAAAGTATGTCATTACTTAGTCCTTTTATGACCTGCAAAGTTCTTTAGAAGAGTCATTTAACATTATCGGCATTACTTTCGAAAATAATACTGATTAAATAATGATTTAAAAAGGCCGGATTTCTCTTTAAAATCAGGATCCCCCCCCTATAATTATTATACTCTGTATAAACCTTACTCAAACCCTCTTAGGAATATCGTTCCGTGCTTGGGAAATGACGTCTTCCACAACTCTCAGTATTTAGGCTTTGATTTAAAGAAGAGCCATTCGCCTTATCATTAATCTCAGTCTTACAGAAAAGTTGCCGAGGTTTTTCTCTTTTCGCTAAATCCTTTGAGTCTTGAAACGGTAATCAAGTACTTAAACTTTAAACCTTCGTAAAATGTTTTAAGATAAAAAACCCATATATATTACAAATTAAAAAATATATATTAGAATAACAAGAATCAATATCAAAATCCATTATGATATAAAATATTCAGCAGTTACGGTAGGTTTATAATATAAAAGTAGGGAGAGTTAGTGCGTTTATCATCATCCCGATCCGGATTAAGAGTTTATCTCAAGATCTTGACGTCATACTTGGCTTATGTAGGCTCTCAGTATTTTAGGATCGACGTCACAGACCTACGTCAAAATCTTGATGTCACAGACCTAGGTAGGTCAAAATCTCGACGTCAAAAGCCACATGGTTTAGGGAATTTAGCTTACGTGGATGAAACGTTGGTAGCGCTGAAGACCAAATATCAGAAGTCAAACGTCGAAAACGCCCCACGGGCCGAAGAACTCCAAGCTCGTAACTGTTGAAATAGATCATATTAAAGAAAAATTAGGAGAATAAATAGATTCTTGGTCGTATAGCTAAACTTTCGTGAAAAAATAATATTATTTGTTTCGCATTCCCACGTCTCAGCGGATATTAGAAATGATAAGCAAATTTTTTCCAACGAAAATAATGGCAAAGTTGAAATCATCATCTTGAGCTAGTTTCCTATATCAACGTCACAGACGGCCATTTAGGAAATAATTAAATAATGTCTGTGCTAATTACGTTATTTATAATTATCTAAAGCAAAGAATACAAACATTCTATATAATACCCTCTATAACACGAAAACTGCTTATTCTAAATATTAAAAAGTGATGTTATAAGGATAGTTCACTATAGATGTACAAGCAAAGAGGACTTATTTTGAAAGCTAAAAACCAAGGTAAAAATTACACAAAGAATAAATATTTAAAAACATAAAAATATATTTACGAAAGTTATTATTCACCAAAGCTGATAAGGCTGTGGTCTGAAAAACATTTAAAAAAAAATAGCACTAATATATCTTTCGTGAGAATTAATTATTTTGGTTTTAAAGCAAAGCGGTTAATTTATACCTTAACTAGAGTCCTTTTTTATATTAATATCAAAAATTATCAAAAACATAACAACAACACTTTAAAAATTAATATTTTTACATGTTTTTTACATCAGCTAGAATCCTATACATATTTTTCGTATTAATATTAAAAACTTATCGAAAACTTATTAATAATATACATTTACATGGTATTCAAACAATAGTATATGTATTAAATATGTACAAGTGTCAAAAAGGCCTTAACAAAAAAACATTATTTTATGAAAGATCGCTATTATCCGGAGTGCCGAGGGCTCTTTTTCCGCTATTTGCGCAAGTTTTTTTCTTATAGTTTCATTAAAAAATTACTTTTGATCATCTGCGCATCATTTTCCAAAGGTCCTTATATGTTTTTCGCTTATATCTCAGCTCCTATTTGTCGAATCAATGCCTTTTTTTCGTTAAATGATTTAAGATACTAAAATACACATATTAGTAAGGTAAAGTTACCATTAGCATAAAGCCCTTTTGGCAATACCATGTGTCACTTTTTTATTTAGCAACCGATTGGAATAATTCTCTTTTTATGTGATATAGGATGATAAAATACTCATATTACTTGTTTAAATTTACCGTTATCATAAAGGCATTTACGTATAACTGTTTTATTTATTATACAGTCAAAATAATTATTTTTTAATATAATTTGGAATGGTAAAATACATATATTAGCCGTCTAAATTTAATATTAGCATAAAGCCCTTTTGGCATCACTACGTATAATTTTTTATTTATTATACGCTTGAAATAATTCGTTTTTAAATGAATTTTGATTTTTTCTTTACTTTCTACCAAATTATAGACTTTAGGTTAAAATAGCAAAGCCTGAATTAAAAAAGATTTTTACAATTTAACCAGCAAAGATTGCCAAGTAAGTTGTTAGTAGTGTTTATTAAAAAATTATTTGTATAAGTATTAAATAAATTAGGTCATTTACCTCCCTATACTATCTAAAAATATCAATCATCTATTAAATTTCACATGTCATATTAACCCAATCAAATTGTCATTCAAAATAGGGCGCAAGTAAGCATGAAATAGGCTATTAATTTTTTTTGTTTTACTTGATCCATTAGGGTGCTTATAACAGTAATCTGTGGTTTCCCACCAAAATTTTTGATGGGAGAACTTTTAACAGCCCCAGAACCACGAATTTTTTTTTTTTTTAGTTTTTTCGATATATCTCAAAAACTAATAGTCCTATCGATTTTTTTATTTTGCACTTTTTTAAAGAGCATTAAATTTCTTACAATCTTCTTTAACTAAAGTCTCGTCTTACTCTGACAGCAAGCGAGCTACAGCTCGTCAAAAATTGTCTATTTTTGCCAACATTGCCAAAAATCACCAAATCCTCCTGTTAACTCCTTCATATTTCTTTATAAGTCATCGTTGTTTATAAATGGTTGACTTAAAAAGGCCCTAGCTTTGGTTTTTAAAGCGGAAGAATGAAGGAGGGAGGGGCGTAGGTAGAAGGTAGGGGTGACGCACAGTGTTACGATCTTATGGTATGACATGACAAAAATCATAATTCTGATTACACCAAATGCAATTTAAAAGCAAAAATTAATAATTGTTATTTTTAGTTTTGGTGCCATGACCGGGGTATACAGTGTGTCCCTAAAATAACCTATAAATTTATTCGAAATTCGGGTGTTTTTTTCATTGAAAAAACGCTTAGATCCGTCCATTTTATTTTAGTTGGGGTTTTTAGCATGATAATTTCATGTATACAGTGTGGCCGAAATACAACAGAGCTTACTTAATTTTTTAAAATTGAATAATTAAACATATTAATATAAGTAAATAAATTATAATATAAAACTACTTAGCATAAAAATCAATTCTTTAAATTAGCAATAGCTTGCAAAACAAAACAAATAATCAAAAATGAATCATGAATAAAATGTTTGGCTAATTATTCTGAATCAAAACTACTTAATTCTTCAATTGAATTTAAGTTACGAAAAATCTTAAGAAATGAGGAAATCTACAAGATTTTTAATAAACACATACTTTTCTATCTGAAAACTAAATTTAGTAGAGTTTTCCTTAGGTTTATATTTTCTGAGGCTAGCTAAATGGGGATCGGATGTTCTAATTATATCAGTATTCGCAGATATTCTGAAGCACTTACGAGCATTATTTAATCGAATTTTTCGACATTATTTATGTCTTGCTCCCAAAGCATCCTCCGAAAACTGACCAACTGGTAAGTCAGAAAATTCGATTATATCACCACCGTGAACTAATACCTTATGAACTGTACTGGGCATATAGTGCCAATTATACAATGATAAATATAATGTTCTTGTCTGATCTAATGAAAATTTAAATTCATTTGCTATGATTTTTAAAATTAAACAAACGTTTTCATTTAATTCACAATTTACTCCTGTGATTTCTGCACTTATTTGTGGGTTATGGAAAAAACGCCTAGCAGTATATTCATCAATTGTGGGGCCATACCCACGCTTAGGTTTATCAATTATTAGACCCATTCTAGATTATAATTCACTTTGGATTCTTTTTTGTTTTCAAATATTTTTTTATTTTCTTCGCCTTTGACTTGCCAACTTTTAATTTCTAATTAATAAAAACTTGAAAAACCAATATATTTGAAACACTTCCATTAAATATGATGAATAGCATTTTGTAGGAGATTTTTACAGAATTACCTTCACAGATAAGCTCATAAAGTTTTAATGCGTTTATTGATGTGTTGATAATATGTTCTCCATTTCGAACAAAGTCTACATCTTCTTTCATAAATACAAATTTATTGGCATTTTTAAGTCAACCATTTTCAACCCTAATCGAATTTATGTTTCTTATAATACTTTGAACGTGTTTTACAGAAATATAAAGGAGTTAGTAGGGGAATTTGGCAATTTTTTGCAATGTTGGCAAAAATAGACAATTTTTGACAGGCTGTAGCTCGCTTGCTGTTAAGCTTTGGTTTCCTAGGATAGCGGTGCCGCCATAAAGCAGCCGTAATTTGACGGCCGTTCTTTATCAGCGTTCAAGACGGCCGCTATCGGTGAGCACAGATATAAAGTTAGAGCTCAACGTTATTGACCGCCTAAATGTGTTTAATTTTATTATTTGACAATAATTACAGTGTTTCTGTATTAAAAACCAAAAATGGATGATTTGGACTTGGCAATGATAATATTTTTGGAAAAAGAGTGTTCATCGGAAGAAGAAATGAAAAGGTCGCAAGAAAGTGAGATTTTTAAGAAACGGAAAACTGAAGGCGTCTACGAAATCTTAATATGTCGTCACCTTCAAACAAATGATGAAAAATTTAGACAATAATTTCGTTTGACACCAGTATTGTTTGATTATGTTTTAAATCACATAAAAGATGACATTGTTTCAAATACATGCAATAGAAATAAAAATCCAATAACTCTTGAACAAAACCTATGTTTATTTCTAAGGTAAGTTCATGGATAAGCTTTATTAATGTTTATATATTAAAAAAGTTTGGAAAATGTTCTGAATCATTTGGAGAAAGAGGCATTGCCGTACTGTACTTCGGTGAGAACGCAGGTAGAGGAGTCCTTGACGAAGACGAAGAAGAAGCTTGGTTTTGAGGATTATAATTACTGCTGGTACCAGAACAAGCAGAAGTTGATCGGCTGTGGTCCTGTTGCTGAAGACATCACAACTGCGCATTTCTCACCATGGTCCCAATTTGCAATCTTGTTCCGTTTCCGGTAGTTTCTTTACCATTTTCGCCATAGATGCAAAGAAAATATCTGTTTCATCTTGTTCTTCGTTATTGCGCCGTTCAGCATTTTTAAGTAATTTTTATCGTTCTTCAGAGTTTCCTGTATGTTTTAGCCTTTTTGGTGTTTTTGAACTTGCACGACCTATGTTGTCATTATCGGTATAAACTTTCGTTGACGGTGTCTCACTTTGGACATCCGTTTTTTCTTGTGTAGAGTTTTTCCAATCGTTATTTGAATCCTCTTCTACGACGTCATCTTCCTGAATATTTTGGTTGCCCATATTGGTAATAGTGCTAAAATAAGAATTAAAAAGTATTGTATACACTTAGGATAATTTGTGGAAAACTTACCTTCTTTTTAGGGAGCAGTAACTATCTAAGAATGACAATTGTTCAGCTCGTTTTTTTACAGCATCTCCAGGGGCACTTGTGCCTGGCTTTTCTTTGCGTCTCACGTAAAAGTCTCGTATATAATTCCACCTTTTACTGCACTCGATATCTGCAAAACGAACGTAATCTGAAATTAATTTTTTAAGTATATCGCAACGGGAGAATCTTTCAGATCATTGGCTTTTCAATTCAGAATCTGCCATTCATGGATAAGTTTTATAATAAAACAGGTGTCTGCTAGCATAGTGAAAAGATTACTTAATGCAGCAATTCCCCCTCCAACAATGGAACATCTTAAGAAAAATGCTAATGCGTTTATGTCATCTTGGAATTTTCCAAACTGTGTGGGGCCATAGACGGTAAACACATAAGGATAAAGTCACCTATCAACTATAAAAAATTTTATTCGATTGTTTTGTTAGCAATTGTTGATGCAGATTGTAAATTTATAGCCGTAGATATTGGTTCTTATGGTCGTGAAGGAGACGATGGTATTTATTTAAAAAGTTAATTTGGAAGAAAAATTCAAAACAACGAATTTAATATACCACCTCCTCAAACACTTCCAGGAACGGATTTTCTCGTACCGCATGTCATTGTTGGTGATGAAGCTTTTGCACTTCATGAAGATTTAATGAAACCATATCCAAGAAGACAATCATTAATTGATAACTCCAAGGTCATATTTAATTACAGACTCTCCCGAGCCAGAAGAACAACTGAAAATACCTTTGGAATACTTTGCGCCTATTTTAGAATCTTTTTTCAGCCAATTGCAACTACACTAGAAACTACCGATGAAGTGGTTACATCAGCGTGTATTTTATATAACATTTTAAGAGAGAAGTACTTGCTCCTAATGAACAAAACATGTATGACCCTCATCCTTTACCTCAAAAAAAATTGTTGCCATTGACAGGAAACATCGTTCGTGCTCGAAACGCACCTACAGAAATTCGTGATACACTCAAAACCTATTTTAATGGAGCAGGTCAGGTAGCATGGCAAAATAATCTGCTTTTGCAACATTAATATGTCAATGTTGATTATAATGTATTTTTGTAATATCAGCAGTAAAGTGCAAAATATAAAAATAATATACTTAACTGTTTTATTTTCCAAAATGTTTGCTATTTCCTTCCAGAGGTTAAGCTTCAGTTGCGTTTTTCTATAGTCCTTACACTTTATATTATACCAAAGTTCATTACTTTTCACAAAATCAATTAATACTTCATCTTCCTCCAATGTCCAGGCTACATTTCTGTTAATATTCGACATATTTTTAATGTTTTCAATTCCCAATTAAATAAAAATAAACAAACTCAACACCGCACCGGAGATAAAAAACGTTGCACGCACTGTCTTTATTGTATAGCGGTGTTGCCCACCGTTTCTTTAAAAACCACGTGCGGTAAAAATAAGAACAACGTTTTATAGCGGCCGTTATATTACTGCACCGCTTTCCTAGGGAACCATAGATTTAGAGTTAGACAAAACTTTAGTAAGTAAAACTGGTACGAAATTTAATGCTCTTCAAAAAAGTACAAAATAAAAAAATCGGTGAGACTATTAGTTTCCGCGATATATCGAAAAAACTGAAAAAAATTGTGGTTTTTGGGCGTCAAAAGATCTCCCATCAAAAATTTTGGTGGGAAACCACAGATTACTGTTATTGGCACCCTAATAGATCAATTAACTCAAATAAAACTGAATAGCTTATTTTATGCTTACTACAATGTACTATTTGATTGGCCTATATATCAAAATTGAAAAATAAAAAAAATAGCAATATTTGTAACCAGATTTATTAAACCCTCATGGCTTTTCTTAATTTATACAGCACTTTAGCTTAAATTAAAGTACAAGCTACAGCTATAAAAATTATTTTATGTAAATCAGTAGTAGTTTAACTTAACA
The DNA here is from genome assembly GCA_019359885.1 of Listronotus oregonensis. Classification (NCBI taxonomy): domain Eukaryota; kingdom Metazoa; phylum Arthropoda; class Insecta; order Coleoptera; family Curculionidae; genus Listronotus; species Listronotus oregonensis. Next base: position 43,607 of record JAHBCN010006068.1, on the reverse strand, counting down.
AAATCTACGTTTCGATAAATATTTACCATAAATGCGTTTCTAACTCAAAAATATTACGTGTATTAAACTGGTATTTTCATAAAATAAATGCAACACTGTTTTTCAAATTACAGCTCTGTTTTTCAAATAACGGCACTGTATTTCCAAAAAAACAGCCCTGTTTTTTAAATAACAGCACTGTATTTCCAAATAACAGCACTGTTTTTCAAATAACGGCATTGGATTTTCAAATAACAGCACTGTTTTTCCCTGTACTTGATTCCCTAAGGGTGTAGAGAGTTGTGGTTGAACCGGTCGTTTTAAGTCACAACTGATATCAAAAGGTTTAATCATCTACTATCTATTTTAAGACTTTAGGACTGATTTTTAGCCTTTTCGGTTATATTTTTATTACTTTGTTAGTGAAATATCTCCTGTCTATTTTAGTATAACAATAATCAAGAATACTGAATCCTTCCTGTTTATTTATATATGCATTTTTTTCGCTAAGAAACTTCTAATGTCCCGTTGCATTTATTTTATGAAAATACCAGTTTAATACTCGTAATATTTTTGAGTTGGAAACGCATTTATGGTAAAGAGATGAAAATTTTGCATGGTTCTATCTTGTTTATTTATTTTCCCAAATATACAGTTAAACAAAGCCCTTTTTGCCTCATACCTTTAATTGCTGATGGCTAAGTCGTAATAATCTAATAAACTTACCAACGGAGTGTTTCAAATAATTAGTGAAACATTTATTCCGTAACTCCTATATTACATGTTACTGTTAAAGATGAACAATGTCTTTATAAATATCTGATGATATGTCTAAATATTTATCGAAAGGTATATTTCGTTAAGTTAAACTACTACTGATTTACTTAAAAGAATTTTTATAGCTATAGCTTGTACTTTAATTTAAGCTAAAATGTTGTAAAAGTTAAGAAAAGCAATTATGGTTTAATAAATCTGGCTACAAATATTGCTATTTTATTTTTCAATTTTGATATAGGACAGGTGAAATTCGATAAATGATTGATTTTTTTAGATAGTATAGGGAGGTAAATGACCTAATTTATTTAATACATATACAAATAAATTTTTAATAAACACTACTAAGACTTGGCAATCTTTGCTTATTAAATTGTAAAAATCTTTTTTAATTCAGGCTTTGCTATTTTAACTGAAAGTTTATAATTTGGTAGAAGGTAGAGAAAAAATTAAAATTCATTTAAAAACAAGCCATTTCAATCGTATAATAAATAAAAAATTATACGTAGTGATGCCAAAAGGGCTTTATGCTAATATTAAATTTAGACGGATAATATATGTATTTTACCATTCAAAATTATATTAAAAAAGAAGTATTTCGATTGAATAATAAATAAAAAAGTTATACGTAGCAATGCCACAAAGGCTTTAAGTTGATTGTAAATTTAAACAAGTAATATGAGTATTTTATCATCCTAAATCACATAAAAAAAGATTTATTCCAATCGGTTGATAAATAAAAAAGTTACACATGGTATTGCCAAAAGGGCTTTATGCTAATGGTAACTTTACCCAACTAATATTTGTATTTTAGTGTCCTAAATCATTTAGCGAAAAAACGAATGATTCGACAAATAGGAGCTGAGATATAAGCGAAAAACATATAAGGACCTTTGGAAAATGATGCGCAGATAATCAAATATCATTTTTTAATGAAACTATAAGAAAAAAACTTGCGCAAATAGCGGAAAAAGTGCCTTCGGTATTTCGGCTGATGGCGATCTTTCATAAAATGATGTTTTTTTGCTAAGGTCTTTTTGACACTTGTACATATTTAATACATATACTATTATTTGAATACCATGTAAATGTATATTATTAATAAGTTTTTGATAATTTTTTAATATTAATACGAAAAATATGTATAGGCTTCTAGCTGATGTAAAAAAACATGTAAAAATATTAACTTTTAAAGTGTTGTTGTTATGTTTTTGATAATTTTTTGATATTAATATTGTTCCGTGACACCCCGTATAAAAACACGGATCCTGATTTTACACCTTTTTATTGGATATCAGGTTTACAAACGTTTCTATGGTAACACTTCAATGTAACGTAATTATGACAACTCTTTAACCTTTAACTGTCTGTAACTAAACTGGCCCTTCCGGACTTCCTTCGCGCTTTATATAGTAATGTGGAAAAGAATGGAAAAGTCTGAAAAAGACTAGAATTGGCTGGAAGAATTATTTTACTACAGGGTGCAAGAAAAGTGTTATATGGATGTCTCCAGCCCCCTCAGGATAATCCGCAATGACCGTCGAAAAAGGGAAAAACTAAGGTAATTTATTTTAAATAAATTATTAACCTAAATAAAATAATTCTAACCTTTTACAATTCTATTAACTTAACAAATATTTTTAAAGTCTGTAACATTTCCCCCTCCCAAGTATTGATCTCGATCAAGTATCTTCTCGATCTTGATAGCGGCACAGCCGTTCTAAATCTATAACTTTCATTTATGCCTGTGGGCTCTTCTGAATTCGGTACACCAGATCATTTCGGGTCACTACTTTATATGGTCCTTTCCATGACTTCTGCAATTTCGGTGAACGCCCCTTGGTTCTTTTTGGATTGTATAGCCAAACTTTTTCACCGACCTGGAATCCCTGATGATTAGCTTTCAAGTCATAGCGGGACTTCATACAGTCACTTTCTTTCTGTAGCTTATTACGAACCCCTTCGTGTATTACTTGCAGCTGTTTACTGAGCTGACTTACACAATCTTCAGCTGGTTTTTCATTGGTGGAGGGTCGTCCAGTAAGTAAGTCAACTGGAAGGCATAACTCCGCTCCAAAAATGACTTTTGCAGGCGACGTTCCAGTTGTTTCGTGAACTGCGGAGCGATAGGCCACTAAAAACAGCTGTATAAAGTCGTCTCAGTTACTTTGTTAGTCATTTACTTTAAGCTTTAGGTAGTTATTAAGAGTTCTGTTCAATCTCTCGACCATTCCATCTGACTGGGGATGAAGGGGTGTGGTTCTGGTTTTATGGATCCCCAGGAGATTACAGAGGTTCTTGAATAGATCGGACTCAAAGTTTCTACCTTGATCAGTATGTATTTCTCTTGGTACTCCATATCGGCAAATCCATTATTGAAATAGTACGCCGGCAATAGTGGTAGCTTCTTGATTTGGTATTGCGTAGACTTCCGGCCATTTGCTGAAGTAATCCATCGCTACCAAAATATAGCGATTCCTAGATTTACTTATTGGAAATGGTCCTGCTATGTCTATGGCTCCTACATTGTATTGTTTCACCTTGCCATGGCTTCGTGTCTTAGGTCCCTTTCTGGAGGTGCAGTCGTTACACATTCTGCACCAGTCTTTAACATCGGCGCGACTTCCCAGCCAGTAGAATCTTTCTCGAACCTTTTCAAGAGTCTTCAAAACTCCGAAATGGCCATCTCCTATACCATTGTGCAAGGCTTGCATTACTTCTGGAATCCTTTTGGTTAGGAGTATTGTTTGATAGGTATGGGTTTTACCGTCAGAACTTTCCCAGACTCTTTTTAATAGTCCAACTTTTATTACTAAAGAGTCCCATATGACCCAGTACCCTTATGTCTCGGAGACTTTAAAGCAATTTTCTGATATGGAGGTCGTGGCTGAATTTTCTGTCTTGAATTTCACAATATCTCCAAGATCAAGATCTTTTCGTTGTTCTTTTGCGAGAATTTTAGGGTCCCATTTTTAATCGCACTGGATACTGGACATGCAATGTTTATAATCTTCGGGGCAAGGTCTTCTTGATAAAGTGTCAGCATTTTTATGGTTCAATCCTCTTCGATGATCAATTTTAAAATCGTATTCTTAAACACGTTGTAACCCTTGTGCTACCTGACCTTCAGGATTCTTGAACTGAAGCAACCATTTGAGTGAAGCATGGTCCGTACCATACCATACCATAAAGGTACTTATGAAAGTGTTCCAGAGATTTGACAATAGCTAAAAGTTCTTTTCTGGTCACACAATAATTTCGCTCAGGTTTTGAAAGAACTTTGCTAAAATACGCTATCACTTTTTCTTGGTCATCTGGTACCTGCGACAAAATTCCACCAATAGAAGTGTTGCTTGCATCAGTGTCCACAATAAACGTTTGATTGGGTTGTGGATACGACAACACTGGAGGATTACAAAGAGCTTTCTTTAGTTGTATAAAGGCTGCTTCACAATCGTCAGTCCACTTATAGCTTTGGTTATTTTCAGTAAATTGATGTAATGGTCTTAAGGTATCAGCAAACCCATGTATAAATCTTCTATAGTAAGTGCACAGTCCCAGAAAACTTCTAATTTTATGCTTGTTTTTCGGTGTAGGCCAATTTTGGATAGCTTCTGTCTTCTCTGCATCTGTTTTCACTCCGTCTTTAGTAATAATGTGCCCCAGGTATTTAACTTCTTTTTGGAAAAGATGACATTTCTTTGGACTAAGTTTCAGCTGGGCAGATCTTAGCTTCTGAAAAACCTCTTCAACATTTTTCAGGTGATCCTCAAATGTTTTTTCAAGAATAATAAAGTCATCTAGGTATACTAAACATGTTTTCCAAATTAGTCCCCGTAAGGTTAACTCTATCAAACGTTTAAAAGTAGCAGGGGCATTGTACAGACCAAATGGCATAACATTAAATTGCCACAGTCCGGTTCCGGTCGAGAAGGCAGATTTTTCCTATCTTCAGGATGAAGCTCTACTTGTCAATAGCCACTTTTCAGGTCTAAAGTCGAAAACCATTTTGATCCTGTCAGTGTGTCTAAGTTACCGTCTATTATTGGTAATGGAAAACTGTCCTTCTTTGTGTCGTCATTAAGTCTTCTGAAGTCCACACAAAATCTGGTAGAACCATCTTTCTTCTTAACCAGTACTACTGGGGATGACCATGGACTCTGGGATATTTCTATAATGCCTTGGTTATGCATGTCTCCAATTAACTTGTCAACTTCGTCTCTTTTAGCCAAAGGAATTCGTCGGGGTGGTTGCCTTATCGGCGCTGCATCACCAGTATTTATTCGATGTTGAACTATGTTGGTTTTTCCCAAATCCTTTTCAGAGAGCGAGAAAACGTCTTGATTTCTCCTTAAAAGGTCTTCCAGCCTAGTAACCTGCACTGGATTTAGTAGGGCTTTTGATGAAATCATCAGGTCTTGCAGGGCAGCAGGTAGTTTACTTGAGGCAACTTCCAAAGGTTTAGCAAATGTATGGGTAACTATCATATTAGCAGGTTGATAGGTACCAATTTTGTCACCCTCTTGGACTTGTTGAGAGTAATCCTTTAGATTCATCATTCTGACAAATACCGAATTTCTTTTGTTTTACGTTAGAGTTCTTGCGCGTATAGTGGACTATTTTCAATTGGTTCGACTAATAGGATTTCACCTTCTTCTGAGTCTTCACACCCTGCTTGGATAATGGCTTCTGAATTTGGGGGTAGTATGACATCTTCTGTAAGTACAACTTCTCAAATTGATGCTTCATTTTTCCGTGGGAGTCTCATTACAATCTCTTCATTATTAGTTTGCAGTATTCGTTGGGGAAGGTCAAGTACAAACTTTTGATGTTCCATAATGTCAAGGCCAAGGATAACTTCGTCCATTATGTCAGCAACAAACACAACGTGTATAAAGGTTGTCGTCCCCAAGGTTATTCTGGCTTTATGTATTCCTTTAATTGGTATGACTTCTTCATTAGCAGATTCGAAAATGTATTTTTTCTCTGGACGGAATATTTTGCAGTGGGCGACGACGTTCTGCCTTACGATAGTATGTGTGGAACCAGTATCTAGTACCATCTCACATTCCCGGCCGCATACATTTCCAGGTACTACCAAACTGGAACCATTATTTTGCAGCCGGGATACTCTAATTATTGTTGTTGGTGGGGCTTGGTAGCACCTAGCCAGCTTTTGCCCCTTGAAGCTGGCTACTGGGAGTTTTCCGGACTACTTGCAGGGGCATTTGAGCTAGTACAATTTCTTTGGACATGCCCCTCTTTGCCACATTTCCAGCAAAGGATGTCGTTTCTTCGTCGGAAGGTCATACTGTTGTCTCTGTTTGTTTGATTTTTACGGACAATTACTTGTAACATTTTTGTCAAATCGTTGTTAGAATTGCCTTCTTCTGGTACAAAGTTCATCCTTCGAAGTCTTACCTGACTTTTGGATGTTTGCTTAGCCGTTTCAAATTAAAGTGCATAGGCAAGAGCTTCGGAAATTTTTTTAAGTCTAGCCATTCTTAAAGCTTGATTCATATTCGGATCACGCAGTCCTTCAATGAAACTGCTTACTGCCAATTCCTGTTTTATTTCCTCCGGGTAGGCTGGATATGTTAGATTAATTAGACGTACAATATCAGCTTCGTATACTCCTGAAGACTTTCGTTGTATTTCTGTCTTCATCCTTGCAGCTGTGCTTTATAAACGTCTTGCAAGTGAGTTTCGCCATATCTTGTTTCTAGAAGCATTATAATGGATTCATAGGCACATTGCTTCTCCTCGGGTATGTTTTTTAAAACCTCCATAGCCTTACCTCGAAGAGCAAGTACTAGGACACTGCCTTCTCCTGTGAACTCCATTCGTTACCGATGGCAGCAGCTTCAAATTGTCGGAGATAGGTAATCCAGGGTACCTTGTCCTCAAAAGTTGGTGGTTTCATAACAGTAATTGCGGTACCGCATTCTGACACGACACCTGTAGTAGCCATATTTTGAATTTGTCGCTGTAATTGTTGTACTTCTTGTTGTATTTCTTCTATTTCTTCTTTAAAATCCTCTTTAGAAATGTTAAACTCGAGCAACATTTCTTTTCTCATCTCATCTTGGCTTTGATAAAATTCTCCTTTTAAATTTTCTCGGATCTTTACCATTTTTTCATCAAGCTCTCTTTTCATTCTTCTCGGCTTTTTTTAAGACCTTATTGGATTGTCTCTATCTGTTGTTTCGTTTCTGCTTGACTAATGTTTATTTCACGCTTCATTTCTTTTATTAAATCTTCTTTCATGGATTCTTGGCTGGTCTTCATTTCTTCTTGATTTCTCTTCATTTCTTCTTGATTTCTCTTCATTTCTTCTTGACTTCTCTTTATTTCTTCTTGACTTCTCTTCATTTTTTCTCGATTTCCTTTTATTTCTTCTTTCATATAATCTTGGCTGGTTTTCATTTTTTTTAGATCTTTTTGGCTGGTTTTCATTTCTTTCTTCAGAACTTCTTGGCTGGCCATCATTTGCTTTATTAGTGCAGTTAATTCTTCCATGGCTGCTGTTTGCTGTCTGGTCCCAATAGGCATTCAAATATTCTTAATCACTTGCGCTTCTTGCAGGTCCTTGTTCCGCTTCTGAAACCAAATTTTCCGTGACACCCCGTATAAAAACACGGATCCTGATTTTACACCTTTTTATTGGATATCAGGTTTACAAACGTTTCTTTGGTAACACTTCAACGTAACGTAATTATGACAACTCTTTAACCTTTAACTGTCTGTCAACTTCTTATCTGTTCGAAAGACAAAACTAAACTGGCCTGTGCGGACTTCCTTCGCGCTTTATATAGTAATGTGGAAAATAATGGAAAAGTCTAAAAAAGTCTAGAATTGGCTGGAAGAATTCTTTTACTACAGGATGCAAGAAAAGTGTTAAATGGATGTCTCCAGCGCCCTCAGGATAATCCGCAATGACCGTCGAAAAAGGATAAAACTAAAGTTATTTATTTTAAATAAATTATTAACCTAAATAAAATAATTCTAACCTTTTACAATTCTATTAACTGAACAAATAACTTTAAAGTCTGTAACAATACAAAAAAGGACTCTGGTTAATGTATAAATTAACCGCTTTGCTTTTAAACAAAAATATTATATTCTCACGAAAGATATATTGGTGCTATTTTTTTTAATGTTTTTCAGACCACAGCCTTATCAGCTTTGGTGAATAATAACTTTCGTAAATGTATTTTTATGTTTTTAAATATTTATTTTTTCGTGGAATTTTTACTTTGGGGTTTAGATTTCAAAATAAGTCCTCTCTGCTTGTACATCTATAATGAACTATCCCTATAAAATCACTCTTAAATATTTAGAATGAGCAGGACTTATGCACCTAAAATAGGTTTTCGTTTTATACATGGTATTATACAGAATGTTTGTACTCTTTGCTTTAGATAATCATAAATAACGTAATCAGCACAGACTTTATTTAATTGTTTCCTAAATGGCCGTCTGTGACGTTGATATAAGAAACTAGCTCAAGATGATGACATAAACTTTGCCATTATTTTCGTTGGAAAAAATTTGCTTATCGTTTTTTATTTCCGCTGAGACGTGGGAATGCGAAACAAATAATATTATTTTTTCACGAAAGTTTAGCTATACGACCAAGAATCTATTTATTCTCCTAATTTTTCTTTAATATGATCTATTTCAACAGTTACGAGCTTGGAGTTCATATTTGGTCTCGAGCGCTACCAACATCTAGCACTACCAACGTTTCTTCCACGTAAACACGACGCGACGTCGAGATTCTGACGTAGGTCTGTAACATCAAGATTTTGACGTAGGTCTGTGACGTCGATGATCTGTGACGTAGATCCTAAAATACTGATAGCCTACGTAAGCTAAATATGACGTCAAGATTTTGAGATAAACACACGAACTCTCCCTACTTATAAAGTAGGTACATACCTTAAGTAATAGGATCAAAGAAATAACAACTATAAATATAAGATAGATCATCGGATCGGATAAAAATAAATACAAATATGCAGTAGGCGTGTGCACTACGACATCCTAAAAATTGTTTATTTCCTTGTTCGCTATTTTTCTTTTGATCAGATTGATTTGACATACACGAAAAGAAAATAAGAAATAGAATCTTATTGCATGGGCTGTTTCATATTTTTACCCTTTGCAGACTAAAAATAATGAAGAACCTAATAACCTTTTGTGTCACGTATTATATTTATGCTAGTACCGATTTCTGGCATAGCTTTGTGAATTTCTTTTGAAGTGTACCTAATAAGCAACTTAAAATATATACACACGACAGAATTAATACTTTAGCACCAGGTCATGATGCATACGGAAGTGAAGCTGTGTAAACCAAATTCTACAAAGAGAAAATTTTTTGGCGGATGGCAGCTCGCAATGGTTAAGATATAAGCGACAGAAAATAGACTAAATTACTGTATTATAAATACCTTATTAAAAATAGTAAGAAAAAGATATATTGTTTTTGTGAGTTAATTTTGCACTCTTTATATATTAAAATTTGTTTCAAATGAAAACCACAATAAAATTTTTGTGTCTATTCTAAAAATGATCAATTTCGTTTAATGTTAGTAAATCAAAATTTTAAGACACCTGTAAGAAAAAATGAGTATCGAAATAATAAACCAAGGTGAATCGCTAAACAAACAGTTTTTTTGTATATTTGTTATTTTTAGAAAAATATGCAAGCCTAATTTTATTTAAGCTGTTTTTGTATGTACCTATTTTTAAATAATTTAGGTTTTTGTGCGCCCTAGTTTATTAATTTAAAGCCATTTGGATTCCCATCATTTACATTATGGCTTATTTATCTCACGTTTTATAACAAAATAACCACTTTTCTTTGGTAACTTATCAAAAAATGCAATATAAGTGATAATCTAAATACGAAAAACTTAAAATGTTTTATTTTTTTTCTAAAATTATAGAAATTACAAGACCTGAAAGAAATGCAAGAAATAAAATAATTTTAAATTTTAAGAGTAATTGTGTCATTTAAATTTTTGAATAAAATTAATATTGTAAAAGATAACTCTTTTACTGCATTTTAAAACCATAACGATAAGCAATGTGTGTTTTTTAACCTTAGAAATTTATTTTCATAAAGCTTTTTTCTAAAAATTAAACCTTTTGTGTTCCAAAATTGTGTATGTTAATATAAAAAAAACCCACTGTATTTATCCAAAACTTCCTACAATAACAAATATTATTATTTTCATATTATAGCTCCTCTTGGTCAAACCTACTTTTTAAATTATTTGGGTCATAAATTTATCGTGATTTTTTATTTTTAAAAGTTTAACCAAATTTTATTATAATACACAATTTTATGATTTTAACTAGCAATAATCGCACCCCAGATAATCCTCATAGGGTGATACCACCGTGCAAAGCTACTTTTTTGTGCAGTTTTCATATACAACTCATATGGTTAATGAAAATGTCAAATATTTTCTTTTATATCACTAAGGGAAGTACATACAATAAATCGGTACGTATGTGAAATAAATATCATTATTAGTAGGGAGAATTGATTCGTTTGGCATCCACCGCCGCCGGCGGAGCTTTATATCTCGAAATCTTGACGTCATTTAAAAGTTAGGAATCTTGGGCGAGGTTTATTTTAGAGTATTGCGCATGCGCTAAAAAATGGTGGCTGTCAGCTGTCAAATGCCAAATGTCAAACGTCATATGTCAAAAACTATGTGACTTAGAAAATCTAGGAATCTTGGGCGAGGTTTATTTTAGAGTACTGCGCATGCGCTAAAAAAATGGCGGCGGTCAAATGTCAAATGTCAAACGTCATACGTCAAAACCATGTGACTTGGAAAAGTTAGGTTATGTGTATGAGATATATCTTAGGGTCTTACGCATGCGCTAAAAAAATGGCGGCTGTCAAATGTCAAATGTCAAACATCATACGTCAAAACCATGTGACTTAGAAAAGTTAGGTTACGTGGATAAGATGTATCTTAGGGTCTTACGCATGCGCTAAAAAAATGGCGGCGGCCAAATGTCAAATGTCAAATGTCAAACGTCATATGTCAAAAACCATGTGACTTAGAAAATCTAGGAATCTTGGGTGAGGTGTATTTTAGAGTATTGTACATGCGTGAAAAAAAAATGGCTACAAACGTCAAGGGTATTGGTGGTTGTCTATGTTCATTGGAAAAGTTGATCGGTATATTTCACGACAGCAATGCCGGTTGAGAAGTGTTGGTTGTCTATGTTCATTGTCGCGCGGCTAAAGTATATTTGGAAAGACCCTCTGAAAACTACAAAAAGACTGCGAGGGGGCGCTGTGTAAATTTCAATATATTAATAATAAAACACATTGTATATATTAAATTAATTTATTTAAACCACATATACAGGGTGAATCAAAAATAGGCTACATTTAATTTGCTACTAACATTACATAAAATTACAATACTACATTCTACTAACTATACTTAACCTAAAATTACAATTATCTCTATGTAAGGAAAAATATATTTATTAAATCTTTCTTACAGATCCTATTAATGGTGAATATCTAACAAGTTTATCATGAATAATTAAACAGTAGGCACTGGTGTTTGCGGGAAAGTTTTCTTTTGTTTCAACCTCTAGTCTTACATCAATAATACCAGAATTTAATATTTCATTCTGTCTTGAACAATCAATTACAATTAGAGGCGTATACTTTTTAAAGTTTTTGGGAGTAAAAAGTGGTTCGTTTTCTTTCTCGTAGTAGCTCTCTTGAAATTCGGAATACATTTCATAAAGAGTAGCTATTAGTCCTCTTGAAATCTCCAAATTTAAATTATCATACGGATAAAATTCCGATTTTAAGTAAAGCTTTACATTTGATACATTACAATGATCAAATAAGCTACTGTTTTTGTTGAATTTATCCTTTCGGGCTGTTTGAAGACCTAAAATTATCCATCTGGGTCTTTCCACCTGCACCGAAGTCTTTATATTCCAGGTAAGTTGTTTTCCAGTTGGAACTGATGGATGTTCTGTGAGTTCCCAGCTTTTAAAACCGATATCCAATTCGGTTCCATTTTCAATAAGTTTTAAAAGCTCTATCCGTTCAACATCAAATACTGTAATATGTGGTAGCCTCCAAACAATCTTATCAATAGTAACTACTACATTTTCTGCATCAGCCGTATTAATAATAGCATTAATGTCAGAAGGGCTTCTTACTAACACCAATTCGTGCTTAACATTTATGAGTATTTTTTGAAAGTCTTCAGCAAATCCTAGTAGGGTTCTTAGCGGCACACAAACATTAAAACTTCCAGTGGTCGGGTCAACGATATCGCAAGTAAATTCATCATCAATACTCCAACCAGCATTTTTATATTTATTTAATTCGTTAGCATTGTAAGAAATATATCCTTTCATGGTTGCTGCTATTCCAGGATATCTAATCGAGTCAATAACCTTTCCACCAATTTCAAGACGAATTTCTTCAAAGAGGTGACCGAAAAAGTTGTTTACAAGTTTCGCTGTGTTTGAAACTGATGCATCAACTCCTTTTAAAAGTCTTCCTTCTAGATAAATATGGCTCGCCCAAGGTAGAGTGTATATATCGGTTTGCTGTACCGGTATTCGAATTTCGTCATTATTTTTAAAAGAGTTAGTGTACGGCAAATGACTATGTCTCTCAATTTTTGTAATAGAGTTATCAAAGTTTAGAGGGTCCGTCACATTTAAAATACTCATTTTGAGAATTCTTTACAATTAGGCCTAGAGATTCAAGAAACTTTTTATTTTCTGCTGTTAGGCTCTTTTTAGTTTTTAACAATTGTTCAAAATCAGCAATTTTCTTGGAGTTATATTTAATAACCATACTACGTCTGCTCTGTACAGCGGTTTGTAATATACTGATAAACCCGACACAAAACGTTTGCCTATATAGATTTTCTTAAATGCATTCTTACAGTAATAATTTCTCCTCTAAAGTCAACCAATTCCCCGTCTTGATCGATCAGTTTCAATACAATGTTGTCTATAACTCTTGTAGATACCGGCATATAAATCACATTTCGAGGAATTTCTATTATTTTAAAACCAGCCGGTACTGATGGTGAAAATTCATGTATTGTATGAACAAGCTTATTATTGTGATAAGCCCCTGTAACAATATTACACTCGATTTTAATCACATTAATTTTTAAAATATTTACAGGGGTTTGAGATACATGTTTAATATTGGGCTGTAGCAAAATATTATGAAATCCTAACAACTTTCCAATAGAATTTTTCTTAGTAAAGTCAACTGTATGAGAACATTCAAGCTCACACTTGAGCGTATTTACATTGCCCTTTAGACTTAGGGTACAATTAAATTTCTTGTTGCTTTCATTTTTGTCACGAATTGCTTGCTGTAGATAATCATTTATTGCAGTTATTTCGTACGATCCAGTGGGGATTTCCAAAGTAATATCACCAACATAAAATTTATTATTGGTTTTATCAATATTGGGAATAGCATTAAAAGTTTCTAAACTAATCAGACCAAGTTCATACTGGCTAGTTTCATCCCTCAGATCAAGAGGGGAGTGTAATTAGCTTTTAAAATTGAACTGTTACCACTCAAACTAAAGGTATGCATGATGGCTCAGTTAAGACTGAAGATATATTCTGTATTTATATGTATTTATAAGGCTTCAAATATAGACCTAGACCACCCTTGTAAGGCCCTAAATATAAACCGTTTCCAGTTTTCCCAAGAGCTATGGATTCCATTGTTTCGTTATGTCGCTGAGACTCCTTCAACTTGGCTGCAGCATTCCTAGCATTGTTCACTGCATTTATTATCCCCGCAGTTCCTCCGCTAAGAGCGCCAATTGCGCTTAAACCGGCAAAAAGTGGTACTAAAAATGGTAGAAAACCTCCGATTTTGGGGAGAGGCACAATGCCTGTAGGATGAACTTTTTCCACACCAGTAAATGCTTTTAAAGCTACTTCAACAGCTGATGTGAGGTCCTCTGGTTTTTCAGCATACAGTGCATCCCTCGCTTTATGAAAAGCAGTCATAAAAGGAATACCTTTGCCTCTTCGAGCAGTGGTTTTCTTGTTTGATTTCTTTTTAAACTTCTGCATGTCTGCACAGTACAAACTCTTTAGTAATACTAACTGTTATAAGATTATTAACTAATATATATCAGCTTCTCTATACTCTGTAGTCATTGTACATCAACCAGTCATTACGATAACACGCATCTAGGAGGCTACTTGAGGAAAAAGGGATCTTTGGTTAATAAAAATACAGTTATTTAGAAAAACGGCTTATTTTGAAAAACAGGTCGTTATTTGGAAAACAGGGCTGTTATTTAAAATACAGGGCTGTTATTTGGAAATACAGTGCTGTTATTTAAAATACAGGGCTGTTATTTGAAAATACAGGGCTGTTATTTAAAATACAGGGCTGTTATTTGAAAATACAGGGCTGTTATTTAAAATACAGGGCTGTTATTTGGAAAAACAGGGCTGTTATTTGAAAATACAGGGCTGTTATTTGGAAATACAGTGCTGTTATTTAAAATACAGGGCTGTTATTTGAAAATACAGGGCTGTTATTTAAAATACAGGGCTGTTATTTGGAAAAACAGTGCTGTTATTTAAAATACAGTGCTGTTATTTAAAATACAGGGCTGTTATTTAAAAAACAGTGCTGTTATTTGGAAATACAGGGCTGTTATTTAAAAAACAGTGCTGTTATTTGGGGGAGAGGGACTGTTGTTGGAAGAAAGGGACTGTTGCTGGGAAGAAATTATTAACACTTATACCTTAATAATTTAAAAGAAGGGTTCTGTAGCCATGGATTTAAACAAGCTTGATAAGGATGTTAAACGTAGAATAATTGAAGCTTCCAATAGTATTCGTAAAAAATATTTGGATTTAAAGAGGGAATTGGGTGAGCAAGCCGAGGTGCAATTTGAAGAATATCAGAACTCCAGTGATCAGCGACCAGAAAAGAAGCGGAGTTTGCAAGCAGATCCAAACATTCTTCAACTTCTTGACGAACATTCGCGCAATGTAAAAAGACTATATGATTCTCTTAAAGCTGGCCGTTATGAAAATGCTGTTACATTGGAGAATACGTATAGACCTTTGGCAAAACTAATATCCGAGTCGATGCAGTATGGTAAACAATCTACACCATTTACACCCAAGTCTGTAAAAAGACGACAAAGTGAACAATTTTCTTCGACAGTAATAAAAAAACCACGATTTCCACTTAATTTTACTGGCCCTGTTCAAAAACATGACGAGCTAGCTGCTCAAGAAGAGGAAGAATATAACGATAATTCAATTAATGTCGAGACACGAGAAGATAGTTCACTAATGGCTCAGGATATGAACGATGGCGAGGAAGCTGATTTAAACAGAACTATGTATGAACATAACCCTGAAGAAAGTTACTTTGACGACGAGTTCAGAGTCGATCCTCAATATAACCCTGTTCAAATGGATAGTATTACGGAAGAATCCTTTAGGGAATATCTAGATCAGTATGATCCGCTACCGAGAGAATATGTGAAAGGATTTATAACTGATACGGAAAACGAGTACGATCGCACATATTTAAAACATGATTTAGCCACCGATCATCTAACTTTTGGTGATTCTCGGCTTGAATTTAACGGACCGGATATTTATATTAAAGGAGAAAAATTTACTGGAACTCCTGGACTATACGAACTTTTATTTAAGACCAATCCATTAAAAAACAAATTGACCGCACTGGATGAGCGAGCATTCACAAAAATTATTTTGCTAACAAATGCAAACAAGAGAAATTTCGATGAAAAGGAACAACCTGCTGGAAATAGAGGTGTCAAATATATGCTAACAATTAAACCATTACTTGAACGTATAAAAGAGGAAAATGCAAGAAAGCAGAGAGAACGTGACAAGCAATTACGAATTACACGTGCACAACAGCCTCAGCGTTATGGCTTACCAATCGATAGTCAGTCTGGTTTCTTACCTGATTACAAAACATTTTCCAATAATAAAATTGACTACGTTTACTGGGATGATCCAAATGAGCTTGTGGATAGATTAAAATTGTTAATGGCAAGTAAGGTAGCTGGTAATAACTCTCATGAAAACGAGATTATAAGTATTCTTGAAGAGTTAAGAGAAGCTGGTATCATTGAATAAACTGATTAGACATAGTGACGCAGTATCATTAGCACGATGACTCTCGACAAATTCGGACGTAATTTAACACATCCCTATCATCTAGCAAAAAAGCTTAAAAGAGAAAATGATTTGAAAGATATTCCTGAAAAGACTTTGTATGGTTACATGAATATAATGTTGACTTGCGAAAAGGGTTCATCAAGGTATCTTTTTATAAATGGTTTAAAATTTGACTATTATATGTTTCCTATTAAGATTGGAATAATTGAATATGTTAACATTGACTCACCTCTAAAAACTTTTATTAACAAAAAAGAATATAAAGTACCAAGCGATTTACTGCAGCAAGAGTTAAAATTTGATGATAAAATTACGTTTTTAGGAGACAAACTTAAATCACATATTAAAATATCTGTTGAGTTTGTAATTAAATATCCTATTTCATAGATTTGGTATATAAAACATCTTTGTAATTTTAGGTTAAGTATAGTTAGTAGAAAGTAATAGTTCTGTAATTGTAATTTCATGTTAAATGTAACAATGTGGTTTAAATAATTTAATTTAATATATACAATGTGTTTTATTATTAATATATTGAAATTTACACAGCGCCCCCCTCGCAGTCTTTTTGTAGTTTTCAGAGGGTCTTTCCAAATATACTTTAACCGCGCGACAATGAACATAGACAACCAACACTTCTCAGCCGGCATTGCTGTCGTGAAATATACCGATCAACTTTTCCAATGAACATAGACAACCACCAATACCCTTGACGTTTGTAGCCATTTTTTTTCACGCATGTACAATACTCTAAAATACACCTCACCCAAGATTCCTAGATTTTCTAAGTCACATGGTTTTTGACATATGACGTTTGACATTTGACATTTGACATTTGGCCGCCGCCATTTTTTTAGCGCATGCGTAAGACCCTAAGATACATCTCATCCACGTAACCTAACTTTTTTTAAGTCACATGGTTTTGACGTATGATGTTTGACATTTGACATTTGACAGCCGCCATTTTTTTAGCGCATGCGTAAGACCCTAAGATATATCTCATACACATAACCTAACTTTTCCAAGTCACATGGTTTTGACGTATGACGTTTGACATTTGACATTTGACATTTGACCGCCGCCATTTTTTTAGCGCATGCGCAGTACTCTAAAATAAACCTCGCCCAAGATTCCTAGATTTTCTAAGTCACATGGTTTTTGACATATGACGTTTGACATTTGGCATTTGACAGCTGACAGTCACCATTTTTTTAGCGCATGCGCAATACTCTAAAATAAACCTCGCCCAAGATTCCTAACTTTTAAATGACGTCAAGATTTCGAGATATAAAGCTCCGCCGGTGGCGTTGGATGCCAAACGAATCAACTCTCCCTAATATTATTTAACCCCAATTTGGTTAAAAATGTACAAAATTAAAAATAAAAAGCTTGTTAAAATGCAAACATCGTATAAAAAAGCTACGTGTATTGATTTTTCCTATCGCTGGCTACTATACCAGATCCCACTAAGCAAAAAATCATCCTAATTACGTTACATTTATGTTTTCTTGTTCCTTTATAAGTTAATGATCTTAAAATAATAACAGCGCCTTAAACCTAATAGTTTCGTTATATTTCCTTCAACTTAACAAAATCGTAGTTACGTTAAAAATACAACGTTTTGGTTTGGAAACTTACACGGCCTTGTTACGTATTTTGCATTGGTTGGGCCTAACACATATTCTGAAACATCCACGTTATATAACTTACGTTATAAAGAGGTTTTTCTAAGGATTTAAATAGGTGGTTCTGTTATGTTGATTATATAACATTAAAAGATCTTTTGGATCCCTAATGTGTGGTGTATGATAATAATACAGAATGTTTATTTAAGTATGGTCGTAAATCGTATTTTGTTAACCATTTAATGTACAGCAAGACATGGATGGTACAGCTTTAAAATAAAAATTAGTATAATGAAGATGGCTTTGAAAGTCACTAAACGTATTAAGTTGGCGACTTTATCACTAGGAGGCGCACGATACCAAGTATATTAAAAAGGGCAAATTTTTTTGATATTAAAGTAGTTGATCACGGATTTGATTAAAATTACTAAACGATTTTTCACGCCTTTCCTCATATGCTATTTTCTGTTAAACATCTAGAGTGGGCGAAAATTTACTTATACGCAAAAAAGCACTAACAAAGTGAAAAATAATTTTTTAAATGTAGGCTGGTCAAGTAAAAAAGATTTCATTAAATATCCTTTGTGTTTAAGTTTTCTAAAACTAAAATTGTGAAGTACCCTATCGATTATTTAAACCTCATGAAATTAACTAATTAACAATATTAAAAATTTGTTTACTCTAAAGTTTTAGCATTTTTCTGTATAAAAGTAAATGTTGCGTCCAGTCTGCTATTAAAGAGGCCAGTTATTTTTGATTATCATTTTTTTGTCCACCCCGAAATAGTACAATAGTTTCCAAGATAAAACCAGTGACAAGTAATCCCTAATAAAAAAAAAACTAATATAAACTATAGAAAAAAATTTATTCAAAAAAATATATGATTTCTACAACTCTCCTTTCATACCTATTTCCCAAATTTTTGTACAGACTATTTAATATGGAAAGCTTAATTTCTAAATCCACACAAAGTATAACAGTTCATATATAAAAATGTTCATGTGATAATGTTTATCTTTTTTAATTTACTTTATAAAAAGTCTTAAACATTTTGTGATGTGTAAATATGAGTAATATTAAAAAAAAAGTAAAAAAGTCTAAAGTTAGGTATAAAAATTGCCTACATAATTTATAAATGCTTATTAAAAATCAACTGTATGTACATGTATTTTTAATATCCATGTTCTGTTCTTTTTTTTTCCTAGTTGCACCTGGGAAAAAAAACTTTGTAAAATATTTGCCCCAAAACTTTTGGTTACTAACATAATTGCTTCATTAATTAAAAAGATAATTTTATATCACAAGTTTGACAAAAAAAAAATGTTTTTGCAGATAGTATCATAGATACATTATTTCCCTATTATAAAGGATAAAAACCTTTTGTTGGCTTTAAAGCCTACAATTTTTTTTAAGTATACATATAGTCAAATTTTCTCTTATATTAGCTACTCGATTAGCCATTACTATATGGTAGAGTAAACTACTGATAAACCACTCAATTTAAAAAAATATTTAGACACTTTGTACTATATAATTATGTTGCTTCTGTTTGATAAACAATCCAATAAAAAATTCAATTTATCCCTTAAGAAAGCTTTTACTTACAGTTATATACTAGTTACGTTACTTGAGTATGTTAAACCAAAGCCTCTCTTTTTAACTGCCAATCCACTTTTTGATTGGTTGTCATTTAAAAAAATAATGTGCTGCGTCTACAATTTATTTAAAAATTAATTTTCTAATAATTTTATTATTATTATTAATATTATTATTACTTTTATTTACGTGTCAAGTGTCTTATATCAGGGCCTCTAAAAAGTGCAAAATAAAATACTTCACCGTGAATACTTTAAGCTACAACTTTGATCAAATTTATTCAACCGAAGTATTTCATTTATTTAAAATAGCCAATTTTTGCTATATAAGTCCACTAAAAATTTTTTTTGACCTATCGGAAAATACCCATTTTCTGAAAAACATTTTGGCCAGAAAGTAACTTTTTTTCGGGCTAGACCAGAAAATGGTTATTAAGGACCGGAAAAGCACTTTTGCCAGGCTCATTTGTCACTAAACCCATTTGTTACTTTGCAGATCCATGAAATGAAAAATAAGCAGCTAATTTGCAGCATAGCCGTTTTTATGCATGGTTGTTATGGAAACGAACTTCAGTGGATTTTTTTTTATCTTTGGACAGACCACGAAGGCTTAGCCTAAGTACTACCGTACTGTGGGTGTCTTAAATTATTCTTATTGTTATAATAAGTAGATATCAAATCCATGTCAAGCGGATAAATAGACCTGTTGTCGATCATTAAAATGTTATTATTGTTTTTTTTTTAATAGTTTTGGTCGAAAAAAATACTGTACATTACATGAACGAAAAACAAGTGTTTTGCAGGTATCGCCAAGCTTCCAGGAGTCGCTTACGGCTAATTACGGCTCGCCATACAAACCCCTTGACTCGACCTGTAAAAACACTACTTACTACTATTTTTGCTAATATGTAAGGTATAAAGCAACCAAATATTAATCTATACTTTCTTTAATTTATATGTATCTAGGGAATGGGAGGTACCTCACCAAACTAAATCCGGATTTATTACGCCAATATTTATCTTAAGGAAACGGCTAATGCTGAATTTTCTAGAATTATGGCTTAAAAACCTAACCTTCAAAATCTGGATTTTTGGTCAGTTTATCTATATACCTACATACATACATAAAAAACTGAAGTGTAATAGAAAATAGTGTAATATACTTACTTTCCGATCCATATATCCCTTTAATATCACGAGAAAAAACTTTAAATTTACAACACAAAATACAATTGTTCTTAAATTAAAGTAAGGTTAAGTACTAAAGCGAAGCTAATCTTTCTTTCTAAACCTGGCATCCTTGTCAAAAAATGTAACAATCTCTGTGCGGGGTACATTTAAGCAAACGAGGTGGATATGTTAACTGTGTTTACATTTCCACGAGGAAATGTAATAGACGCAGTAAACGTAACGATTCTGCATTAAATAATATCATTATTTTAACGCTATACCAATAACATTTTATGTTTTAACAAATTATAATCGTATCTGGTACGTATATTAACACATGTATCGAACTTGTATTTAAAAGACCATTCTATACATGGCAACATTTTAACGTTAATATAAAAGTACATAAAAATTACGTTTACAAGGGTATATTACAGAAACGAAAATTATCAGTAACAATTCAAGAAAACATAACAGACATGATAAAATAACGTTTAGAATTAAACGTTATCACAGTTACTTCTGAATAACGTTACAAAACGTGCTCAAGATGTTCTTTGCTTAGTGGGGAGCTGCATTAAAAGTGAGCGCATACTGGTTCTACAGTATCGATTTTCACTTACTACAGAAAGCAAGTCGTTGCCATTGTTGCGACGCTTGTTTCTTCGTCCTTAGTCTCTTCTTTTCTTTTCGTTCTTCTTCTCTAGTGCTTTTAAGATTTTATTTCACAAAGGTCGCTAGCGAACGTTGCGCACCTCGCTTAATCACACTGTTAACATAGAAAGCTTAAAATTTTATCACTTGCTGCTTTAGCCGGTCTATAAAATCGGGACCAGAGGACTTGCCATCTTATAAGTTGAACCCCTTGTAATGCGTAATGCGTCCCGAGTTCAATTCCACAATGACTCCAAGAACGTTTTTCTTTTTTTTTATTAAAAACAGAAGGGGCCCGTCTTTACAAGAATGAATACTCAAGAAAATACTCGTGACGTAAGACCCAAGGGTATGGTATAGTTTGTGCAAGCTAACATATTTAGGTTGGCCCACATGAATCAGGCTATTTTAAAAACAAAAATCACTAGACTTAGCTTCAAAATCAGCTGATTGGTGTTAATAACCCAGTAATTGATTAAAGGCGTTTTAATTTTTCTTTTTAATTTTTTTTATGTTTGGGTGTGTTATTTCGGGTTTTAAAGTAATAAGTAAGATAAAAAATTAATGTGCAATGTTCTTATATTTTGGTGTGACATTTTTTATATTTCATAATTTATTTTATTTTTTAGCAACTTTAACTTATTGTAACAACCTTTTCGATTGCTACAATTATTAATATAATATAACATAATTATTAATATAATTATGTTATATTAGAATTTCGTAGGGTCCGGTGTCGTTTAGCTCCATTCGATTTGAAAAAAAATAAATATTACAGATAAAAAGAACACATTTTGTTTAGTAGATTTCAAAAAGAAAAACACCGAAAAATGCATTTTTGTAGAAAAAAATAAAATTAAAAGTCGAAAAAACACCATGTTTTTAGGTTAAGTGAAAGGCCAGAAATTGCGACGTTGTCGGATAAAAAAAAAAAGATTTAAATTTAGAACTAAAGCATTATGGATTAAATAAAAATACACAAATTACAAAAAAAATATATTTAAGGTAAGGTAATTATCTGGAAGTGGGGTCCACCCTATTTTTGGCTATAAAAAATCAAAAAAATTAAGATATTAGCTTTTTTTTTAAACTTGGTTGTGGCTGTGTGCACGTAAAAATATAGGGAATGAAGAGAGCCGCAGCAAATTTGAGCCAACAAAACATGTAGAGGGCCTTAATAAAATATCACATTATTACACAAATTAAAATAAAAGTCAAACAACATTAATATTTGTTACATTTTCCCTTATTAAAGGGTGAAATTTAAAAAACCATACCATTTTGTGGAAAGGCGAACATGTGATTATGTTATGTTAAGGAACCAGTTGTACTGACGTATAAAAAAGGACAAATTGCTACCAACCTTCTTCATCGAAAAAACCTTGATCAAACCACAGTTATTAATATTACATCATTGCTTCATCTTTGTTTATCACAAGACTTTTTTTGCTTTAACGATCAATGTTATAAACAACCTGATGGCTTAGAAATGGGCAGGTGCCTCTCACCTTTTTTAGCAGATATTTTTATGGACCATTTAGAGACCCAATCAATTATCTTCAATAACAATCCGGAAAATTTACACTGGTTTAGGTACGTGGATGACTGCTTGTGTTTTTTGGACTGTGATGAGAATGGTGCTCAAGCCCTCTTACAAAAATTAACAACATTCATTCTAAAATCTCATTTACTTTGGAAATAGAAGATAATAATAAAATCAATTTTCTAGATATAACTATACAAAAAGTCTCGAACAATCTCTCTTTTTCTCAAACAGACCATATAATTTCTGAAACCTCTAACCACCCCATGCAGCATAAATTAGCAGCATTTCTTTGTTATATAAATAGACTTCTTAACATTTCTATGTCAAAAGAAAACTACTTAAATGAAATAAACATTCTTAAACAAATCGCTTACAATAATAATTTTGATCCTAAAATCGTCAACAGATTAATAGAAAAAACAAACAAAATTAAGAAAATCAGAAAAGAAATTTTTCCTACAGTTCCTGACAACACAGAATCAGTTAAATACATTGCTATTCCATACAATAATGAGGTTGTCAACGGAAAGGTCACGAGGTGCTTTAAAGATCATTTTCAGAATATTAAAATTTCCCATAGAAGCAAACTAAATTTAGGATCTCAATCGGTTAACTCAAAAGATAAAATAGATAAACTCTTAAAAAGTGGCATACATCTTTTAAATTGTGACTCTTGTAATAGCTCTTATATTGGTAGAACATGTAGATCCCTTAAAACTAGAATAACAACACATCTAACAAGATCAACGTCGGCCTTTGGTACACATTTAAAAAAACTCAAACACAACTTTAGTACACATAAAAATTCAAAAATCTTGCACAATACTACATCTAAAAATTATAATAGACTAGATTTTCTCGAAGACATAGAAATAAACAAAGAGTTTAATACCAACAACTTATATCTCACTCACTCAAGTTAATCTCAATAGATCTTTTTTACCTTTACATAGGCGTCATGAACTAAATCACTCGATGATGAAAAAACAATTTACGCTTTGGCCCCATTTTTGGGTGATCCAACCTCCTTGTTCTTGGTATATTACATTCAATTAATTTAAAACAATCTTTTTGACCCAAACATAAGAGTTAATTAATTCATTCATTTGTCTGCTGCACTCTGCCTGCCTCCATTCCTGGGGGTCTCAAAGAACCTCACACTCCTTTTCCGCTATGTCCTCCCTATAACCATAATAACTCCCTATCAAACAATGCAACCTCTTCCTTTCTAACTCCATTAACATCTCCTTTACAATTTTCCCAACCTCGTGAGCTTCTGTGGCAGACCCCTGGGAATGTCAGGAGAATGAGTGGGGACCTATAAATTTTTATTTTTTCTTATTCAATTTTTTCTTTTTTAAATTTTTCCAATTTTCACTTTGTAACGTTTTTTCAAACAAAAATTTTTTGAAATTTTTCATAGTTCACTATAATTTACGTCTCTGGTTAGAAGTAGGAATTTCTTAGTTGTATTAAAAGTTTAAAAATAAAATATTTCAATTTGATTTCTTGAACGCGCCCCCCTTTTTTCAAAAATTTTTTTCACGTTTTTTTACTACAAATTACGGTCCTATTCAGGAGCAAAGTTTTTCTTAATTATATTAAAGTCATAACAAATAATCATTATTTAAAATTGTATTTTGATTTTAGTTCTCTAACACAGCCTTTAAACGTAATAAATTTACAGTTCCTAACAACCACAATCCAAATAACCTCGGAGTAGTACATCCTTTTCTATACCCTTTAAAATGGTTGTCTATCCTTTTTTATACGTCAGTACAACTGGTTCCTTAACCTAACATAATCACATGTTCGTCTTTCCACAAAATGGTATAGTTTTTTAAATTTCACCCTTTAATAAAGGAAAATGTAACAAATGTTAATGTTGTTTGACTTTTATTTTAATTTGTGTAATAATGTGATATTTTATTGAATCCCTCTACATGTTTTGTTGGCTCAAATTTGCTGCGGCTCCTGCTTGACGACGAGTAAGTTTTGAACTTTTCTTTTGCTTATTCATTGCCATACTAAGTCTACTAAATTCATCACTTCATATTGATTTACTATATTTAATTTTTAATTTCACGTAAAATAAATTTAAAATTTAAAAAAATTCACTAAAATACAGTTTTTTGAAAATTTCCCTTAAAATATTCTAACAAATTTTTTTCAATTTTACTTTTAAAGTTCATTTCTTGCTTGTAGATAGCACTGATGATGGTTTTACCGAAAGCGCTCTGCTGGGATTTTTTAATAAAAATTTGCACGAATTACAAAGTCTCTTCAATCCCTTTTTTTATTTGGTTCGACGGCGCATTTATGATAAAGAAATTTTACAATTTAATGAGGAAAACCTAACGACCACTAACCAAAAACTAACCAGAACTAGGTAATAGTTCGGAAGTTTGTGTTTGTTAGTTCTGGTTAGCAACTTTCAATAATACCAAATTATTAGAAAACATCTGGCAACA
The DNA here is from genome assembly GCA_019359885.1 of Listronotus oregonensis. NCBI lineage: Eukaryota > Metazoa > Arthropoda > Insecta > Coleoptera > Curculionidae > Listronotus > Listronotus oregonensis. The sequence goes on along the minus strand of JAHBCN010006068.1, from coordinate 18,559 downwards.
TTGCTTAGTCGAGGAGAAAATCGTAAACAAAAGGTATCGTATCATCTCTTTTTGTAGGTATTCTTTCTCACTCTTTTCATGTTAGTCGGCCATATAACTTAAGTATATTTTATATGGGAAATAAAGAAATTATTTTATTTTGTGATAATGTGAGTGAAAATTAATTGGTTAATTAATCCAAAAGAAAATAGTTAATTAATATTTTTGAGGCAGTTACAGTTTCAAAACACGTTTAAAAGAACTTATCCTGTCATAACCGATCCCTAGCAGGAATGCACATATTAAGTAAATATTAAGGATTAATATACACTATGTTTTAATTTTCTTAAAAATCAGATATTTTTAAAATTCGGAGAACTATAACTTAACTACAGAATAAGATTGTTTTGGTAAGCTATTTTAGAAACTGAAAGTCAAATTTTACCTGCAAGGTGAGTGCGCTATCAATTCATACGCACTGATAAAAGAAACAGGTTGCCAAGATTTCTTTTGTTGCTTAGGTCGTTTAGGATATATTTGGTTATTAAATAACCTAAATAATAGGCGTTCTTTTCCCTGAATAAAGTAGTGTTTTGTATTTTTTTCACAAATTATAAGTAAAGTTTAATTTTCAAGGGAGGGCGCTGTCTAGGGATGTATTAGAAATTTTTAAAAATTTGTAATGACGATGGCGTGACTAAAATTAGTCTAATAACGTAAACCGGCAATTATATTTTAAAGATTTTGTGGTTAAGGGTTGGCAAAATTGTTAAAAGTAGACAAGTTGAGTATTTCGTTAACTAATTCTTATCGTAGCCAACGTGCATCATTAATACTGTCCAAAACAATTAGACCTTAATGAATAACTTTATATAAGTCTAGTTTATAATTAATTTAATATGCATTAATAAAATGGGACTTCAAAATTAATTGTAAATATTTATTATCAAGAGAATAATTAGGATAAAGTTATCGTTTGTTGCAATGTGTTGCTAACGGTCTCATGTACATTTTTCAAATTTGCTTCTGGGAGAATTGTGGTGTTCTAGGCAGAAACCGTCTTTACGTTTCTTTCTTTTTAAGCTGAAATGTGGTAAAACTAAGACTGAATTGATTTGATGTGATCATCCGCTATTTCTTGCGGGATTTAAAGTCGAAGTTTTAATAGTGTAGAGAAAGGTCGCCTAATTTTGGAGAGTTTTTTTTATTTAACTTTTTTTGCGTGAAAAAAACATATTTCATTGATTCCTTTGCGCCTAAATTATGTTATTAACTCAATAAAAACAGTATATGCTCACAAAAACATTTATATTAACACAAAGGAACATAATAAGTAGAACAAAGTAAAATAGAGCACTTTTCCAAATAAGAAAAAGGGTTCCCAAACTTGGATACCGTATCCAAAATTGGGAACTTATTTTTCAAAGCAAAAATCACACACATAAGCTTTTGTTTTCTTACTGCCAGCACAGTCTTCGTGTGTCCATTGGTAACAAATTGAACACTGCACCCAGGCTTCTCCATGTCGGTCAGCTGAAAAGTTTCCAGTGCAGAAAATACAGGTTGCGTCATCGCTTTCGTCTACGTCCATATCTGAGTCATCGTCATAAACAAGATCTTGTAAGGAGTCGGAGGAATCACTTTCTTCTTCAACCTTTTGACTCTTCTTTATCTTCTTAGTATTACCAATCGTCTTCTTTTTAGTTTTTCCAATGGATTCTAGTTTTGGCGACTTTCCTTTATTTTTAAGGGATTCTTTTCTTTGTCGTTCTTTGACACTAGCTTCCAATTCATCTTTATATGGCGTACTTGTTATTACCGCTGCCGAACCAGCTTTACGTCCCCTGTTTGAAGTAGGTACCGAACTGCAGGATGGTAAAGGCAAAAAATCTTGAACTTTCACAACGTTCGACAACCGTTTGGTTTCAACACTGCCATCGGTTCGTTGTTTTGGGGGAGTACTTTCAATAGATAGTTGAATTAAGGTTCTATTGGTGTTGTTTAATTTGGATGAAGAAGTGTTATCGGGGGTCAGTTGTCGAGGCGGAGTTCTCTCTCTTTTGTCTTTTTATAAGAAAATCTGCATCTGAGAATATATTTTGATTGAAAGGAAAATTTCGGCTTTGCGAAATCCATCAGCTGATATCTCAGCTGTCGCACATTTCGGATAAGCAGGGCAAAATAACTTGCAGATTTGAAAAGGGCTCATATTTCGAGTAGGGTTATTTTTTAATCAATTCTGAATTTCTCTTAAATAGTATGTCTTTAAGGGAGACATAAAAGACAAATCTAACGGCTGAATTTTATGCGATGTATGAGGGGGTATGCACACAATAAAAACAATTTTTTTTTGCTAAGTCTATAACATCTAAACTTCGGGTATGGCTGTAATGGCCGTCGAGAATAAGCAACACGGGATCTTCCTCTGAAGGTTTTACGTGATTGATAAAATGTTGCACCCATCGCGTAAAGATGTGACTCTGTATCCATCCTGAATGGTGACACTCAGCGATTGACCCTGCTGGAGCCCCGTCTAATAGTTTGGCCGTCATATTTTTCCCTGGAAATACGAACAACGGAGGAACGAAGCCTCCAGCAGCATTCATACATGTAACTACAGTTACTAGTGCTCCTCTTTCTGCGGCAGTTACGGCCCCCACTTGTTTTTTTCCTTTTAACGCGATGACTCTAGCAATCTTCGATTGCACTGTGGTGATACCGGTTTCGTCCACATTATACACTCTAAAGGGGTTAAAATTAATCTTCTCCATAGCGGGTTCTAGAAGATCAAAAAAAGATTGATATTTTCTGGCGTGAAATGTTTTATTCAATTCTTTGAAATTCCTTGGGGTTTTCTCAAAGATAGATTGGGATGAGGTTTAAAGAAATTTCTAAGCCATTTTTTACCGGCATTTGCGTCTCTTTTTGAAAAAGAATTAGGTAGGTTATTCCTTATAGCAAGCTGATACGCCAGTCTACGAATGTCTGCGAGCCCAAGCCCGTAATATCCTTGTCCATTTCCAAACAGTATTGTACCAAGTATTCTTCCATTTGAGACGATAAAACTGGTTTTCGATCTATTTGTAGTGCGCATTGTTCTTCTAAGGGTTGGCCACGTTTGAAATACAGTTCAAGAGTTGATTTTGGAACGTTAAAGGTCTTTGACGCTTTAAATATCCTACTTCTCTACTTTAAACAGCTTCAATGGCATTTTTCATATTTTCTGGATTCCATTTTTTATGTGCGACTCCTTTTTTAGGCATTTTACTGAAAAAAATAATAATAAAAAAATAGTAAACAAGGCTTAAAACGGTACATGTGGTTCGGTTCCTAATTTTGGATATCCAATTTTAGGAACCCTTTCCTATCCAAAATTAGGTAACCTCTAGATTCTAGGTTAGGTGATTAAAATTAAAAAGCCCATGAGAGTAATTCTTATTTCAAATAGATACGCTTATTCTACCAGTATTCTAATACATCCTCGCCAACTTACACTTTTTTACGCTAAGTACTTACCTTTTCATAACTGTTTACACGTGGTAAACCAAAAAACTCGTTGTTACAAATAAACACGTAATATTATTGTGCCATCTAGTACTGAACAGTCGAACTAAGTGCTTCACACGGGATCATTTTATGTTGGATGCGCTTTGTTCTATGGATTCAATTTAAGAAAACCGTAAACGGATTTTGAGGTAATGCAGTATCCAAAATTACGCAACTATCCAAAATTAGGCGACTTTCCTCTATTCTATTGTTTTTCGCGTTTGGCGGTTTAAGTTTAAAGGTTGGTGTATGACAACACGTTCCTTTAAAGGGATTTTCACATTTATTCAGCACACGCCATTCCAACGACGGCAGAACGCCATTTGTCGGGGTAGACAGACCACTCATAGGGCGAATATTATTACTAAGAAGGCACAACGCACTAAGAGGCCATTCTTTAGGTTTTTCCTTACAATACGACAGGCTTTCCAGGAACCTCAACTAACTCATGAGGTTTTTTCCGACGGGATAGCAGTTTATGAGAAACGACAGTGTCTTTCCTTTCATTCTACCTCACGGAAACGTGTAGATTGTTTTTCTCGTGATAAAGTCGATTTAGCAGAGTTTTTTTGTGCTTTCTTTACGTTCTACTTTCAATAAGAACTCTATGCGTTTCTGTTTTTATTAATTAGTTTAAATTTTATGTACAAGCCTTGCGTGAAATATCTATATCTATATAATCTAATTTTTACGCTTACCGCACATATTTATTAAAATTTATTATTATTCATTTTTTTATATTATTGCCCTCGCTCTACGCTTACGTAAGCTGCGGTAGTGGTGTATACCGAACGTCCCCTTTGTTAGATATTATTATATTTTAGGGTAGACATTAGCTCATTAGCTTTCACATTGCGCTAATTAGTGGTTTGTTAGATGTTATTTTTAATTTGTAATTATAAACAAATAATAAGCCTCTACTGATAGGAAGGCGCAATTTGCCGATTTAATGATTTTAAAAAAAAGTTTTGTAAATTTTGTGTAGATATGTACAATGTAGAAACCAACCTTCCTTCACTAATATTTTTTTATTGGTATTTTTTTTTGCTTGCTAAGCATCCTTAAAAGTTATCGGTTTCGTGGTTTTGCCAATAGTACTGTACGTTTATTTTAAAACCACGTAGCGCCCATATTCT
>JAHBCN010006068.1:0-12539 GCA_019359885.1 Listronotus oregonensis | reverse complement strand
CTGACTTTAAAGCTACCTACACTCGGACAAAATTTTGTTGTGCCTCATAAATGATCATATAATTTTACAAAAAAGCTTCCTCTTGCACACCGACAAGCTATAGGAGACCTATTTCTTTTTTTATAAATATTTTTACTGCTTCTGCCCCGAAGCTTTAGCTGTCGTAATTCCTTCTTTTGCATATCCTAATTAGAGCAAATTGAAAGCCGCCCCACATGTATCCCTTTATTGTCTAGCTCACCTTTTCTACATCTTCATCTCCAGAGTTTTAAGACTACGAAATCTAAATATATTTAAGTCCGCTATTAGTAATTTACCTCTGACTTTACTCTAGAGTACTCCAGACACATGTGGTATGTGCTGGAAGAAAGAAAATATGGTAAAATGGTTAAAAGACCGTAATATTCCTTTTACTAAATCGGCCACAAAAAATACTTTGGGATGCTTAATTTAGCGCATACCAAAGCCTCCAAAATCTTATGTCGTTGATGCCCTAATTAACACTATTTTACATTTTTTTTACATACTAAGCGCTCCTATTGAAGGTATATTTTGGGACATAATCTGTATAAAAAGTGTAAACTATTTCTGAATAACAAACACCTAATAAATAATTATTAATCTGCACTATATAGGTTTGTTCTAATGCCAGTAATGCTATGAAAATATATGCACTACTTCAGATTACTTAAGTTTTTTTCAATGTTGTTTTTCGATGAAGCAGAAACGGAACTTTTCATTTTGTGGCTAAACGGAAAATTGCTACTAAGAAAAGTTGTTTGGAATGAAAAATTATGTTTAAATATGCAATTACATTCTTCTAATTAAAAAAAAAATACAAATTTTGCTGTCATTTCTATTGAATTTCTACCAAATTTCGCTAAATATAAGTGATGTTTTGAATGCCACTGTCAAGTTTTTCTTGTCAAAGCATTCTAGAATATATCAATACCATCTATAATAGAATAGCCTGCGCGCGAAAATTATGACGTCACGCAACTTGGATATTACGAAGTAAGCGCGCGAATTATAAATGTGTTGGATGGTACATAGAAAAATACAATTTATGGCTCAAAACAGATAATATTTGCTTGTAATTAAAACGTTATATAAATTACAAATATTAAAAATGGATGATGATAATAATAATAATAATATTAATAATAATATACTTTATTTCGTATGGGTTTATGCATTAAGTCCAAAAAAAAATGTTAAATGAAATGATGTCAAAAAAATGGCTTAATATTTACCGGTATTTACTAGGATATTTAACATTTAAAAAAATAAAAGTATACAATTAAAATACTACAATAATAGTACTAAACAAATTATAAAACATACAAATTCAGACATTTTTATAATCTACAAATAAGGATTAATTAGGCACCATTTAGTTAGTAGCTAAGTATGTAAAAACTAATTTTATACAAAGGATTAAAAAAATACCTATGTTAATTTCATTCAACTTCATTTCAACATTTTGTGTACAAGTAACACTTAAAAAATAATGGAAATATTTATTTATTAGAACAAATTAAATCCTCGCTATTTTATACCCAGTGCATATTACCTTTTCCAGTTAATTTATCAAAAGAAACTAAATATTCCATAAAAATAATGGATGCTCTATACGTCTAATGAATGCCAGATATAAAATTTACATGCTTCCTAAAATATTAAAAATTTGATAAAAATAATAGAAACTTGATAGCGTTTTGCGTTTGGGGTAAAAAGGTGTTCGGTACTTTTGGTCAGCACTTGATGATAGATAAATAGTTTTGGTTAGCTTTAATAGAGAATACGACTTATTAAGCGTTTATATTACTTTAAAATGCAAAATTTTATTTAAAAGTAAACGTAAATTATAAAGCATTTGTATATATTTTTCAGTGCACATTTCATTAATATACAAAATAGAATTTACCCTGCAAATGGTGCAATATAAGGCATTTCTTATTATTTTATCCTTCACTTTGATTTTTTTTATCGAGCATATATAATTTTTTATTTATCTGCAAATTATAATAAATACCAGACGTTAATTTCGACCCTTTATTTATTAGGTTTAAAACGTTTTAAAGGTGGCATAGATTTTGTAGTGGCCGTATCATTGCGTTTTTACCATAAATTTTTAACAATACATATGATTTTGTTTTCGCAATAGATTTAATAATATTGTTTAATTTGTGAGCTTTATAGTTAAAGCCTTAAAATAAGTTTATATCAGAGCTAGAGATGTTCTCTAATGTTAGTTCTATAACAATATTTCTTAAATTTACTAGTTTTAACAACTTCATCTTTTACTCACTTTGTACCCACTTTTCTTGTTCTTTGGGATCCTGTGTAAAACCAAAACGGGATACTTTAGGCTGCCCAGGATAATTTCCCTTGCAAAAAGGGACACAACAAAGGTTAGGCATAGTACCAAATTGGTTACAATACCAGGACACTAAAATTTTATTGGTTGAATTGTTAGAAACACTAGAGGCACAATAAAAAACTTATTATTTAAGGTTATGTCACTACCAAAAGACCTAGTTTTTTGAGATTAATATAAGTTACACAGATTTAGATACACTAATAATCTTTTTGACAGTAATTCTTTATATTCAAAAGACAAAAATAATAAAATAATACTCCTACACTACAATAAAGCCGATAACGAAAACCAACTGACAAAATTTGATTAAATCCAAGTATGAACAGCTGATCGAATAAATAAAAGTCTGCGCGCAGGCTTTTCTATTATAGAAATTGAATACATGTACAAAAATTACTCTCTGACATTTCTTGTCGGAGTATCCTAGATTACATGTACAATAATTACAGTTAAGTTTTCGTTGGTCGAGTAAAGATGTTTTGAGAAATAAAAAAATATATATAATAAATTAATGCAACTGCCTTCAAAATTACTATGTGGCCTCATATTTTATAGAGAAATTATTATTTTAAATTGTGCTTTTTAATTGTAGGAAAATATTGAACTATTAACATTGGCGGTCCTAAACAATCATGGTGGGAGTAGAGATGATTTTTAAGATTCTTGTCCGCATTCGCCATGTTACTTTGTTTTTTGTATTACTTTATTTACCTTATCTATTTTTTTTATAATAACAAAAACACTTTTTTTTTTAAATATTAGATAACACATTTTTCTGTTTTTTAGCATTTTTAAATTTATAAATTTCATATTTTGCTTCTTACTTTGTCAGCAACTACCACTATGCTTTGCAAATAGGAATTATTATCTGTTGCATGACTGGGATCCTGAAAAATACATACATAAATTTATTTTCATGTTAAAACATTTAGCACATTTAAGAATGTCTTTTTATATTACAATATTAATAAAACAAGTAATTTTACCTTATTCAAGATCACTATTCAGATAGTAGCATCATTTTTCAAGAAATATGTATTAGGTTATATTTTCCTGCCTTCGACTCATAACAGCTCTGAAGTGGGTTTCAAAGCTTTTCCGAACTGGAGATACGTAATCACTGTGATCCATAATCTAAAAAATATCTACTACAAAAAATACGACTAAAATTCGTATTTTTTTACTTACCTCGTATAGGATTTAAAAAATTAATATTTATTGATTGTATTTTTTTAGCACAAGAAAACAAACATTTTTTTTTTCTCTAGATGTAATACTACCTGAATTTATTAATAAAATGTAACAGGGATAAATTATTTTAAAAAACCTGTTAAGAAGCCAAATTAAAAGAAGTTCCGCAGTACTGGTCACTTGAGCTATCTCTCCTGAATCTTGTTTCTGAAGACAATATAGAAAATAACTTTAAGTGCCAAACCTCTTTTCCGTAAAAGCCTGTTATTTTTTAAAATCTTTTTTTATATCTAATCGATTTTAACCGCAAAATCCCAAACTAAATTATTTATTTTTATCTAGTTGCCTTTAAATATCAAGTCAAGTTTTTAATTTTTCACTTTTTGTTAATTTAATTCGTTGTTAACTTTAGCATGGAGATCGTTACTCGGCCATTAAAAGCTTAAAGATTACAATATAAAATATGGCTACCGATCAGGACGCCCAAAAGACAATGTTATAAAAAAAACACAAAGAAGACGCTGTATTGAAGGTTAAAGTTGTATATTGGACGCCAGTTTACACCCAATTTTTTTAAATTGCCACTCACCTTCCTTAAAGTAGTGTTTATAATAAAAATTGATGTGACTATGATGAGCCACATCAATTGTTCAAAAAAAGGAAAAATAATACAAATTACAACAAATTGAGAAACCCGTGCACAGGTTAGCTTTATGCCAAAGCAAGCTAAGGTGTGCGTGCAAATCTACCCGCAGCTCAGGGTAAGGAATAGTGAGTTCGTTATGGCGCCACCAGTTTTCTTACGGAGTACAAACTGGAAGTCCCCTAGATGCTATAGGAGCTTGTTTGGGCGATTACACACCAGTGCATAACAAAAAAGTTAACATAAAAAAATAAAATGAAATCAAAAGGCGGAAAGAAGAAGAAAAAAGATTATAACAAATTATTCTGGTTCAGGTGTTAAGCTAAATAAAACCAATTACCAATTTAAAACAATTTACATCTATTAAAAAAGTTTAAATTACAAATAGCACGAAAAGGAAAGCGTTAGTGTGTTAAGACTAAAATTATTATTCTGCCTGATTTCCGGTAAAGAATTGCTGTTGTATGCGGGCCGAGACCGATTCCGGTAAAGAAAAGAGTAGAGTCTTCAACTGAGAATAGAGTCTACTAGTGAGTGGCGAAAAGAAAGTTGAAAAGAGGTCTACAACTGAGTCTGTAGAGAGAGGTCCTAGAAACAACGGAAGGCATTAATAATTGAAAACTTGTTACAGTTCAAAAATTGAACTGTAACAACTTTCAATTTAAAATACCTACAGGGTACAGGTAAAATCCTACAGGGCTATAGTCTGAAATGTTGTTTATAACTAGCTATGGTCTGCGGAATGTTTTGTGTTTGATTGTTTTTTGACCTTTCTTTATTTTCAGGGGTCGTTGACATGTTGGTGGTTGTTTTTGTAACCGTGTGGAGTATTTTACATTGTTTTCCTTTTGAATTATGTATATTCATTACTCTTTGTTTTGTTTTTGTAATTTGAAGTTTGAAATTTTGACGTTTTAAAATAAGTCAGGTTTAAGGTAAACAGCTGTTTTTTTTTCTTCTTTTTCTTTTTGGCTAAAATGACTGGCAAAATGTCGTAGTAGCAACGCCGCTTGGTACCATGATAGGTGGTCTCGAAGTCGAAAGTGATTCCTAAATCTTTCTTTTTAAAAAGTTCTGACAAAAACCGGGTATATCTGGATTTCGGGAGTATATTTTGCGGGGCTGAACTGGAGTTGTTTGTTAGTAAGGTCTGGGTAGTTCCTGGTGGCTTAGAGCCAACCTTTAGGAATGATGGCAAAAGACCAGTCAGTGAGCCAGTCTATGGCAACGAGCCAGCTGGTGGATCGTGTGTGAGTTTGTAGAATTGTACCAAGAAGGGGTTGGTACCGCCAAGGTCGACCTGGACAGAAAACGCTGCTAGTGGAAAATTAGCTTGCTCTCCTGCTGACCACCAAAGAGACAGCCCACGTAAAGGCAATGTTCTAAAAGTTAATTTTTAACCCTTTTCTTGGGGATTGTTGAATAAATGCCTAAGTAAATTTGCCGATTGTTTGTTCTGATTTTTGTACGTTGTTTCGGAGTGAAATTTCACGTTATCCGTATATTTTTTGGAAAAATTTATGTCTTCTTAAGGAAGAATTATACCACGTGGAAACTTGTATGGAATCCTTTTTCTTCGTTAATATCTTATGAGGGGCGATAGTGGTTGTGGAAAAAGGGTTCTTTTCTTTTCTTTTCCTGCTTTTTCGTCTTTCATTTCTTCGACTTGATTTTGTGTTTCGGCCCATGCTGCTTGTGCCTAGTTCCAGTTTGAGTTAATGGATTTAATCCCATGCTTTATGTTGGGGATTCAAGTGACACACCCAAGTTGCCGACATTAGTTGCTGATGACTGACAGCTAGACTACCGTTTCTAAGGCACAACCACTTGCTTCCATAATCACAGGAAAATCACAGCTAAGTCTTAAGTTTAAGAAAATGTTTGTATATTAATGATATTACATTGACCTAAAAGAATGTCGTGTCGATAGTCTAGCCTTAGATTTGAACTGAAATTTTTATCAAAAACACCTGCTAATCGTTGGAATAGCTTGATGTTAGTTAATACCTTCTCTGTCTGACTTAACAGTCATTAAAACTTTATTTTCTCGTTACCTTCACTAAAATCTAAGACTGGAATTTGGACATAAGTATAAACATGTGCACTTTAAAACTTTAAAGGTTACCGGAAGAACATTTAGTATTATAGGACTGCGGTCTGTTTTTATAAAGATTAGTAATGATTTTATATAATTGTATATAAATATTAATACATGAGGTCATGTGGACCGATAATTGAATTGATTAATTTGAGAATTGAATTTATAGAGTCGGGGAGACTGCCTTGTTTGTTTAACCTTGCCGGGATATATATATATATATATATATATATATATATATATATATATATATATATATATATATATATATATATATATATATATATATATATATATATATATATATATATATATATATATATATATATATATATATATATATATATATATATATTGTAAGCCTTTGCACTCTCAACTTTTTTCTAATTTTAAACTCCATAATGTCATTCTGCTTAAGTTTATTTTTGTTTTAAATATTAAACTTGTAAGAACCTATGAAAATTTTTAAATGCAACCTATGGCCTTACATATAGGACTGTTGTAGTAGGGATCACATTGTAGGAACAGTTGGTACTTATGAGTTGTAATCATATACATTATTACGAGTGTTGTATATCAATCTGTGGTAGGAGGTATAAGGTTTATTGCTTATCATTTGGTAATAATCCTATACGGTTTTAATATAAATATTAAATTGGATAATTGATTAATTAGATATATTTACTGATATTGGTTTTTTGTTTAACCCTTGACCGGATATATTTTTTGTTTAAGCCTTAGGGCTCTCATATATTTTTGCTATAATTTCCATAACGTCATTCTGCTTAATTTTATTTTTTTAAATTTTGTTAGTGCCTATGAAAAAGTTTTAAATGCAACTTATGGCCTAACGTATACGTGGTTAATATAATAGAAGGTTTTCTGGAATAAGTTATACTCTTACGAACTTTCTTATACATAGGATTTTATTGTTGACAGTTTATAAATTGTCCTGCTTTTGGTTAGTTACTGTAAACTTGTATGTAAGCCAAATTCAGTTAACATTGTCATATATATTTTTCAGTAATTTAAAATGTCTTATTTAATTTTGCTTTAAAAGGCGCATCCTCCAACTTGTTACAATTATTTTGTTATTATTTTTTGTAATAAACCATTAATTAGTATATTTATATTTTGACTTTTATTGACAATACCCCCCTTCAAGAATGCACTAGCCGAAGCCCTTTTATTTGATAATTATTTTGACTTAAGTAATTTGTCTGGTAATAAATTTCTGCCCAAGTGGGGCGTTACAATTTGGCGGTAATAAATTAGCGCCAACGCGAGGCGTTATAAATTAGCATTACAAAGTTGCCGTAATAAACGACAAAAAGAACTAAAGTTTAAAACAAAATAAAATAGATGACTAAAGGCCTTACATAAATTACCCAATTTTACAAAAAACAAAAAATAAATTGGTGAAGGCCTCAAATAAATTAAAACAAATAATCAAATAGAAAAGTGGCTGAAGGCCTAATCATTTAAATAAACTACTTAATTAACAGGCTGTTTGTGCTAACATTGTTGACAGAACATACCAAAAATTAGCAAAATTATTTCCAGAAATTAATTTAAAAACATTAAAAATAAAAAAATACGATTATCAAAGGTATAGGGGTTACTGCGCATCAATTAGGTGTAAAATAAAATTATTTATTACTGATATTTAATAAAAACCGAAACTTACAAAAAACTCTTCTAATTAAAACAGATCTTAAATTATAATTATATAAAATTGAAAGAAAATTAGTGCACATGCCTGACTCTAAATTTTATTTTTAATTGAAACTTACCAAAGAAAAGAAATTTAAACTGTCAAAAAAGATAAAACTTATAAAAAAACTCAATTTACTAAAATTAACAAATTGATATCGATCATATCGATATTCAATATACATAATACATACCTACACTTAATAAAAAGGCATAATAGTAATAATAATATCAATCAAATCATAAAACATTAAAACTTTCCAAAAATTTAACAAATTCAGAACTTACAGTCATTATATTTAAATTCCTTGCTAAGCACAGCGTAGCAACAACTAGCAATACAGAAAAATATCAAAAATTTAAAATTCATAAGTAGTAAATAAAATAAAAAAGAATAAAACAATATAGCTTTGTCGCTAAGCAGAACTATATAAATTGTACAAGTTTTATCACATGTGCAATAAGTGAGCATTATGGTAAAAATAAAAATGTATACTATAATATTAGGGTGGAGCGAAAATGGCAAAAAATATTTTTTTTTAATTTGTTTTTTCCTATATGCGGAAAAGTGGCTACATGTAAGGTTAAGTTTATGTTAAAAAACTGAGCCTCATATGATAATGTTTTCCGGTGCCCCAAGCTCTTTCAAAATACGACTTTTATCGAAATAAATTAACATATAAATATTTACATATTATGCAGCTTTTTGCTTGTTATAAAATGAAACAACCCAGAACTCACCACGAGGAGGTGACTGCATGGCGAGTTACACCCACACACCCTTCTTAGCTGTTCTGGTCCTTCAAATCAAGGCCTTTAAAAAGTCTGATAGTCTTAAAATTTGGTAAATTTTCTCGGGAAGCTTTTTGACATCTAATAAATCCACCTCTTGCCTCTGGTCCGCAAACAGATAATGAGGCTTCTGTCACTAACTTAACATTTCTTTTTAAAGCTTGGGAATGACGAGGGACATTTAAAAGTGACATTGGGTTAGGACCATTAGAGATCATTTCTTTAAGTTCATTGACAGAAAATTGTTTAGTTATTGGTGGCTCAGTAACAACCGTTGATTGCCAGTTTATTAACTTAAAGTACTCATTAGCTTTAAAATTAATCTTTGGTATACCATATTTAACTTCAGAACGTACTTTAATCCAAAACCACGTTGGGGCATAAACTTTCAAAATATATTCTGTTAAAAACTTTAAATTATTATTGCTGTTGATACAAGCGCAAAACCGTGAATGATCATTTTTCTAGGTTATGTGTTGGCCAAATCCTCTGATACGTTACCGTTCGATATAGATAAGCATATTTTATATATTTTACACAGAGGGGCCAGTAGTCTCCCCATCCAACTGTTTCATTAAATGACGCAAAGATAGTTCATTTCCGAGCAACATACAAATGAACCACTGCAGTGGTCTTTCATTGTGAATTTCCAGTCTTCTAATTACACCTTTGTGAATTCCCGTATCCATTCCATCGCATCCAATAGCAACTAACTTTGTAAAGTTCAATTGTTGCTTCAAAAACTGTATCATGTGAGCGGAAATGGATTGTGCTGTGCCACATATAATGGTTATATGACCAAAATATTTTGATCATGGTTCTGAAACGATTACAATATGTTCTTCGATAATTGTGCTTCTGTGGTTTTTATTCCCAATTAAACGCTGAGCCAGGGGGTTATCTTTTCGTCCGTCAAAATAAATTGCTTGTAAAAAGGCTTCGTCTTGTTTTAGCTGGGATCTTAATGTGTTTCTTGTTCTTTTTCTTTTCCTTATTTTACTTCTATCTATTATTTTAAAAGTGTCTTCGATAGTTAACACTCCAATATCTTTTAATACAGCAGATGCAATAATAGCAGCGGATCTATCAGAAACACCCGTACGATCGCAGGCTTGTGCGAGACTTGCTTAGCACATCCTACTACTTGCGAGATAGCCTCCTGCTTTGCACTAAAGCTGTTATCACGTTTAATCATTTCTCCACCATCTGATGGCAGCACATTCGAGGTAGAGGTTGAAGGTAGCTATCTTATTTCTAAGTCTTTTCGATGTAAGGATGGCTGAATGCTTTGAGTGGCTACCGGATCAATAGAGCCGATAAAAAATTTCCTCTTATTTCTTTGGCCTACTTAAAATTATCTTCCTCAAATTGGCACTTTGATAATACATTTACAGAAGAAAAAGTTCACCCACTTGCAAGATAAAATATTATATATAGATTTTTTCTTCAATGTCTTTAAATGCTTTTACTTTTTGTATAAGAATATCATTAAAACGTGATTTTAGGGGTTTTTAATATTCCTTAACGTTCTGTGATAGTTAATTATGTGTAAAATCTGTTGGTCTGTCACCACGGGAATAGACGCATTAGCCCAAACAACTTTTAGCTCCGCTATTAAAATGGCTGTAATGTTACCTAAGGTAGGTTCGGCTGTATTTTAAGCAGCATCAATTAATGTTTGACGTATATAAGAAATTTTTTTTATCACATCTGCATATGTTGGTAACACACTTGTCTTCAACGCGGACGGAGCCCCAAATACAGGGGACTCAGTGTCTTTCCTAGTATTTGACATATTTTACACTAAAGTTCGAATATCAAAATTCGCTAAATAATACCAAAAGGTAACCAAAACACAAATACACGCCTAGAAATTAATTTTCCAATAAATATTAACAGCTTAAATACATGCGCACCCAACAACAGTCGCTGGAAAACCAATTAAACCGGTTTTGGCGGCTTTGTTTCTTAGCAGCCGGCGGCCAAAATTAGAGGTGGTGGGGGCACCGCTAAACGTTATTCAATCGACCTAGGATTTTGCAGGGAACTATTATTACTTAGTCCACCACTTTTCCGCATATAGGCGTTTAGGATATAAAAAGTTAGGTTTTTCACTCCACCCTACTATAATATGTCGTAATTATAACACAATAACTTTTATACATTTATTTTAAGCCTAAAAAAATTAAAGTGAGAAATGTTTTAAAAACATGAAAACATATTAATAACCACTTCAATAACTATCTAAAATTTAAAAAATAATAATAATAAAATCCAACTTAAGTGGTGTTATCTTTTACTATAAAATCAATTAAATTGCATAAGTTGGTGGAGTGTTAAATTATTTAATTTAAAATGAATATTTTTCAAAGACATTTTTTTGTTTTTTTGGCCTATTTAACATTTTTTTCTTCCACATATGCAGAAGTTAATATAAATGTTACTAATTTGCGGGTGATGATAAAAAATGGGTATCTGTTGTTTAATTTTGATGATAATGCACAAATATCAACGCTTTACGTTAATGGCAAAAATATTGCAGCACGAGGACAAAAGTCTTTTTATTTAGACTGGAATACTGGTAAGAAGCATGTAATCCTTTTTATTAAATAGCTGATTTTTTTTAAAAATACATTTTTACAAATAGAAGCCTAATAGTCCAGCCTAAAAATCTTACAGTGGAGAATTTAACGGATATTTACTCTGAAACAGATAATCTAGTTACTAACCACTATTTATTTCTTTTTAAGGTACGCTTAAAGGTATTTCTAATTGTTCCCATTTTGTGAGATACCACAGCATAAACTAGGCTGATATCTTGTTAGTGGTACTTGTAATAATGAGTATTGGGAGTTTGTGATCTAAAATATTTTAAATAGTTTAAAGTCTTTAATAATTTAGACAACGATATAAAGTTTTATAAATATTTTTTATTACAACAAATTAATACCAATTAAGTCAGCTTATGCCACATTTCTAACCAAAAGTATGGAGTGTGTAATCGAACATAAATTATGTTTCTTGAATAAATAATTTTGGTTTTATAAAACAATTTATTTGAAAAATTACAAATTAGAATTATAAAATTAATAGTTGTTAGCAAAGCTGGGTAGGAATCGAATCCTTTTTGAATCAAATCCAGGAATCGATTTATTTTTGTATAGATTCCATTCCAAAAGGAATCGATTCTCTTATTTCTAATTTAAGACAAATCGGTTTATTAATGCCAAAATCCGTCATTTTGAACACGCCATTTCAAATTTCCAAATTTTTACCTAAGAATATGAATTTCCAAATTTTGACCTAGAATCCTTAAAAACTTTTTATCCTAAATCTAAGGTATATAGGTTTATAAATGCCAAAATCCGCGATTTTATATCTTCCATTTTAAATTTTAAAATTTTTACCTAAGGTTCTTAATGAGCATTACATTGATTTACGGAAATAAAAATAAATAATTTTAAGACATCTGCCTAATAAAATCTTTAAATAAGGAAATATACCTAACACGTAATTTTTAATTAAAATATATTGGTTTTCGAGTCCAGAGAAGCACCATTTAAATGAAACATTTTTTGGTAGCCATAAAGTGTGTTATCCAAAAACGGGCATAAATTTGACTTGCAATTATCTTAAAAGTTTTGATTGCTAGATATTCATAATTTTTTCATATTTTATCCTTGAGATAACCTTGGGGATCGTCTTGATCTTAGAAATAA
>JAHBCN010006067.1:0-51383 GCA_019359885.1 Listronotus oregonensis | reverse complement strand
AGTTTTTAAAAACTCATTCTTTTATATTGGCCCTTTTAAACTAAACACGCAGCTCCATTAAATTGCTATTAGATTAAAGCTAACTTACAGAGAAATCATAAATAAAAGTTTATAAAAACTAAATTTTCCTTGAAAATTAATAGTCCTTGTAATGTAATACTGATTTTGCACTAACTAAATAAAAACAAAATTGGGTTAAAGTAAAATTGGTATATATGAAGTTTTAATACCGTACTTCTTCGTTTTTTAATTTAAAATCTCCATGGAAAAATCAAATAAAAAATAATGAAAAAGACTATCCATTTGCATTATAGTTTAAGAAAGGCATAAAGATGATGGGTATTTTTTATAAAGTGTAATGAATTTGTAGTTCTATAAAAATGTAGAAAATACGAAGTTTACCTTAACTTTTAGCCTTTATACTCTTTTAGAGGAAAATGAAACTTAAAACGATTTTTACGTGATTTCTTTAAACAAACAACAGTACAACAATACTAAATTAAAAAACTAGTAGGTAGGCACTAATAGTTAGACAGTTTTATGATGGATGTATATTTCCAAGGTTATTTGGGGGTTAGTTCTGGCTGGTTTATTTTTTGTTTTATTTATTACATAAGTATTTGATGGTGTATGTCATTCATCTGGAGGATTTTAATACCAGATATTTTAATAATCTGGTGTTTCTTGCCTTGCTTTTTAAAAACAGTTGTCACCGTAGAAAGTAGTTTTTTATGTTAAATTTTTCTTATATTAAAACTAGGTTTTTTTGGGGGTCAATTGACCTTTATAATTTTTTTGTTAAATAATATATTTTAAAATACTTTCTAATTTTCCAGGAGTGATGTTTTATTAAAATTTGTCGTTTGATTTCTATTGTTTTCGTTGTGGATTATTTTTAAAAAACATTCCACAATACGAATGATACTGTCCCTTTCTTATAAATCTCTCTCTTATACTCTATTCCTCCTGTTTGGTTTCAACTTTTATCGTTCTTCCTATTAAAATTTGTTATTTGACAAGGATTTTCTTTATACTATTTATATTATTGTACAAAATGCGAAAAATAGGTTTACGATGGCCAAAATTAGGTCAAATTATAATTATGACCCACTCAATTATTTTGACGATTATTGGATTTTTGCACACTGATTTTAAACTTTAATTAACTAAGTTTAAAAAAATACCCAAGACAATATTTAACTTACCGTTTAAAGAACTTTCTGACAACATAGCTTTACAAATATGAGATAATTCTTCTTACCTGAAAAAAAAATGAAAAAGCATTTTAAAAGTGTATTATAAAATAGGTAATTAAGGAACAAGGTTATTAATCAGGTTTTAGGCAACCAACCTAAAATTCATTAAATACAATATTTAGAATTTTTTAATTGTGACTGTTTATTAATAGAGAATCATACATTAGGGAGGGCTAAATAAATGATTTTGTATACGTTAATACAAATTCTATTGTATATAACCCTTAAAAAAATTATTGAAATAATAATAGTATTATATTTCCAATTATTAATATTTAAATAATTATAAATTCTGTACCTGTTACCTTTTTATTTATTTTATAATAATATATATATATATATATATATATATATATATATATATATATATATATATATATATATATATATTAAATTATATATAAATATATATATATTTAAATAAATAATTTAAAATTAATATTTTTTTCCCCCAGTAACTTGGGGAAAAACGCTGAAACACGTCAATTGATTTTAAATTGTACGCATTTTTTGGCAAAAAATGAAATATTTTTTAACCCCTTTAGCTGCAACCCTTTCCCAACTTTTTTTTTCAAATGCAAACCTATGTCTGTATGGGCTCATTGAAAAGCTCAAAAAAGGAATCTGACCAACCCTTTCTTTTCTTTTAAACTTATGTGGTTACCAGGAAATGAAAAACTCTTTTAAAAACAAAAAGTTAGAAATACCTACTTAGTGCTATCTACGGGTGAATTAACGTTGAAAATAAACAAATAAAGTGGCATTCAGCATTGATGATGTACACTGGTAACAATTGCTAAGGATCATCAGTACCTAGTTTCTAAAAGTTTACAAATTTTAAGAACAGACCAACCTGGGCAGGCAGCACAACAAATTTTTTGATTATGTGAAAACTGATAACGTAATCTAGCATCAACATTCTCTGAATTTATTTTTCAGAAAAAAATTACACATAAAATTAATTATTATTTCCCCAAACAATTGTTGAGCAGGTACTTCAAAAGAGAAAAAGGTTGTTAAAAATTTTTTTTTTACCAAAGTTAATGCCCTAATAAGAAATTTTTTTTTTTCTCAGTTTTAAAATTGTGGCATTTCTGGGTAAAATTGAAATCTGTTTAGTTTATTAATTGTGTACGTTCAAAGTGTTCTTTTTAATTTGCCCAAAAAAAAAAATGGTATTGTCAGAGAGGAAGCATCGAAGTTTGATATTGTTGGGATGTGGGGATAGAATGCGGAGTCAAAGGAAGTGTGTACTTTATTTAATGCAAAATATCCGGAAAATCACATTTCCCAGGCTACTGTAGTAAGATCTTGACAAATTTGAAGAACATGGCACAGTGAAGGACTTGCCCAGGGGCCGGCCATATGTTTTAGACGAAGATCAAAAATTGGGCATTGCCGTATCTCTGCGGAAGATCCACATTTGTGAACGGTTTCATTGCCCAAAACAATCCTGCGCCCAGACGTACGATTGGGGGGGTTTTTGAAAATAGAAAAAAACCACCCATATAAGGTATATTTGTCCAAGAGCCTTGGAAGATGACTTGACAGGCGTTCGAATTTTGTGAGGAAATAATGAGGCGATGTGACGAGAATAATTTGGGGTTTTCCCCTGAACATACTCTTTTCGGACGAAGCACTTTTTATTTAAATGGAGAGTTAACAGGCACAAATTTTCGATTCTGGGTCAGGAAACCCACACATATGCGAAGCTCATACGCAGGTCCTCAGAAAGTAAATGTATGGGCAGGCATCATCAACAACAAATATTAGGGCCATACTTTTTTAGGAAACCTACAGCTGCACGCTACTTAGACTTTTTACGCTTTGAATTAGTGCCTGCTTTAGTTATGTTTCCCAAGAAGAGATCCAGATATCCCCACTGCTTGAATGGCCGCCACGATCCCCAGACTTAACGATTAGATTTTTTTTTTTGGGGATATCTGAAGACAAGTTTATCAAAAAGGCCGGCTAAATTGAAGATCTAAAAACAGAATTAGAGGGAATTACTAAATACCGGCTGAGGCCATTCGGAATTTCGTAGACGGGTTTTACCATCGCAGGCCTGCCAAGTAGAGGGTGGAGGCATTTTCAATCTGTTACGTTTTAGGGTAATTTTTTCTAACTTTTGTTTTTAAAAAATTTTTTTCCTTTTTCCTGGAAACCCCATAAGTTTAAAAAAAAGAAAGGATATGGTCAGATTCCATTTTTACGAGCTTTTCAATGAGCCCATACACGACATAAATTTGCATTTGAAAAAAATAGTTGGGGAGGGTTGCAGCTAAAGGGTTGAAAAAAAAATTTCATTTTATTGCCAAAAAATGCGTACAATTTAAAATCAATTGATGTGTTTCAGCGTTTTTTTCCTAAGTTACTGGTTAAAAAGATATTAATTTTATTCCGGACTTTTGCGCATCCCTGTATAGATTTTGATAGAGTAATTGTAAAACATTAAATTGATTCTAAGATATTAAAAACTGTAAGTAATAAAATAAAATTTAAAATTATTATAAAAGATTTCCTATTTGGGCCACATTAATGTAAAGCCTTATATTATTAATACAAGTTAAAAGCTGTAAACAGCGTGAAGCTCATTATTTTCATACTTACACCATCTTAAAAAATATAGAAATTAAAGGAAGACATCTTATTGCCTTTAAAAAAAAAACACATGTTTAATATAATTATAAGCAAATAAAATTGCTTTTATATCATAAAAAGAAAAAATTACTTATGTCTATCCACAAAACGTTTAAAAACATGGGCTGAAGGTCAGCCCGAAACAATTTATCTTTGTTAGTAAATATGTATGGAACAGCAAATTATTTTAATTTCATTCACGGATAAAATATATTTTAATTAATGGCTTTAAATGTTTTAAGTCTTTAGTTTTTGTATTATATTCCTTGGTTACCCTTTTTATTATTTTTAATATATTGTTTTTTTAGTATTCGTGATTTTGACTTGCGACTTTTTTTTCAAATTGCAACCTAGGTCGTTTGTCTAGCACTATGGAACGAAATGCAAAACTAAATCCGATACAGACATCATTGCTTATTTTGTTTCGTTCAACCCAGAGCACATAAGTTTTTTAATTAAAATTAACCTAATGTAACAAATGCTGAAAGTTACCTCCATTGTGATATAACTAAACATAAAAAGTTTTGTAAAATAAAGTGTAACATTTTTTCCTATTCAACTTTTAAAACTGTTATATACCGTAAATAAAGTTTTTAAAAAATATTTTTTTTATATTGGCTCTTTTAAACCAAGCACCAGCTTCATTAAATTGCTATTAGATTAAAGCCAACTTACAGATAAATCAGAAATCAAAGTTTATATAAACTAAATTTTCCTTGAAAATTAATAGTCCATGTAATGTAATACTGATTTTGCACTAACTAAATAAAAACAAAATTAGGTTAAAGTCTTCTGGTATATATAAGGTTTTAATACCGTACTTTTTGCTTTTTTAATTTAAAATATCCATGGAAAATAAAATAAAAAATAATGATAAAGATTATTGCCAATCATAGTTTAAAAAAAGGCATAAAGTTGTTGGGTATTTTTTTATAAAGTGTAATAAAGAAAATAAAGCATAAAAAGATTTTTACATGATTTATTTATTTTATTAAATAAGCATTAAAATAAATGGTGCCTTTCATTAATCTGAAGGTAGATGAATTTTTTAAAAAATTTTATTACCGGATATTTTAATAATCTGGTGTTTCTCAACTTGCTTGTTTAAAACAGTGGTCACCCGTAAAAAGTAGTTTTTAATGTTTACTTTTTCTTATATTAAAACTCCATTTTTCTGGCTGGTTGGTGGTTTAATGTTATATTTTTAAATACCAATTTTCCATGTGTGGCGTATTATTTAAAATAGTCGTTTGATTTTTATTTTTTCTTTTAGAATTATTTGTTAAAAAACATCCACAATGCGAATGATACTGTCCCTTTTCTTATAAATTAACCGTGCTTGTGAGGTTTTCGTAAAAACTTGGTTATACTCTATTCCTCCTGTTTGGTTTCAATTTTTATCGTTCTTCCTATTAAAATTTGATACTTGACAAGAATTTTCTTTATACTTTTTATAGGGCATTATATGTTTTTGTAATAGCTAATAACGATTTTTAAAAACTTATTATATTATTTTGCCTTCTCTTTTATTGGCTTAAACTACATTTGCCTTCTTTTACGATTTTAGCGTCCCAAGTTACAACAAATAAACTCTCCAAATATGCACACTTTTCTTTTAATATCTAATTTTGTTCTTTTTTTTTTATTTTATTTTATTAAGAAAAAAATTAAATAACAACAAAAACAGGTTATTGAAATGTTTGCTTTAATTTACTTTTAACTTAATTGTCCAACTGTTCTGTAAAAGTACTATACGCGTAACAGAAATATTTTTTTTTTGCAAAATTGCAAAACAACGTGTAATTTTTAATAGGCAAATGCGATATTAGTAAAAATATTTTTTAACCTTCAATGGCAGCGTGGTAATTTTAGTTTTAATATATTTTTGTAACTTAAAAAAAACCATGGTAAGTCACATCACGAAAAAAAAATTGTATTTTTTAAAAACTTTCCTTTAGAAATTGTCCAAAGGTTTTGTAAAAGTACAATACTTGTATAAGAAATAATTTTTTTTTGGCAAAATTACAAAGAAAATGTAATTTTTAATAAGAAGTTGTAAAAATAATAAAATATACAACATCGTTATTTCAGTTCCAGTATTTTTTGTATTTTTACTAAAAACTATAGAAACATCACGAAAAATATCACGAACAATATTTATAATTTTCAAAAACTTTTTATTAGAAATCGGCTAACAGTTAAGTAAAATTACAATACAAGTATTATTATTACTATACCAAAATTGTAAAATTACAACTTATTTTAGTACTTTTTCTCACATGTGTTGAAAAATTGCTTAAGAATTGAGTTTTGTATTGCCACACAATTATTTGTAATTTTCCATTTAATTTAGTTTGTAAAATAATTGTAATTTTCCAAAAATTTTAACAGTTAATGGTCTACAAAAAGTCCATACACACACGAAGAAATACTTTAACGCCAAATCAAAGAATTTTTACGAAAGCGTGACATACACACAACTAATAAGCCACAAACAACAATACATAAAATACTAGGCAATCCAAAAAAAGAATACCTTTAGAAAACCGAGGAGTTTACACAATCCCCTACAGAGGCTGCGGCAAAAATACTTTAAGCAAACAAATAGAAACATCTCAACCAAAGTTTAAAAACACAAAAACAGCATCAAGAATAAGCAGGCAATTTTAGCAGCAGATCTCACCTATAAAGTACTATAGAACGCGTGTCATCAGAAAAGCCCTCCAAATTAAAAAATACCTCTGTGTTTAATATTTTTTATACCCATGTAAATCTTCTGTGGGTACCGGAACATACGGGAAGAGAAGACAACAAAAAAGCGGATCAGCTAGCGGGACAGAGATCATCCACACTATATTTTGGACCAAAACACACCCTTGGAAAGACCAAAACCACAGCACGAGGGCAAACCAGAAAATGGATCTAAAACAAACACGGGGAATACTGCGGGAGCATCAGTAGTATAAAACAAGAAAAGGCTTCATAAGGGGCCCTTTTAAAAGAACGAAGGAAGAAATACTTAGACAAAGTAGAAAAAAGACTTCGCATGACGGTAGGGCTGCTAACAGGGCACTATAACCTAAGAGGACACCTACACAAGATAGACCCATACGATGGGTACCCAAGTTGCAGAATGCAAAAAGGGAAGAAACATCCTACCATATACTGTGCGAATGTAAAACCTTAAGTCACAGAAAACAGGCATTATTTGGGCAACAAAAAATACGCTCATAAGAATATATCAACAGATATCTCGTACTTTTTAAGGCTTGATTATGGTGTAACAATGAACACTCACTTATTAATTTATCATATATATATATATATATATATATATATATATATAATATATTATTATAATAATATATATATTTATGTAATATATATATATATTATTATATATTATATATATAATATATATTATATTATTTATATATATATATATTATATATATATATTATATATATATATTATGTATATATATATATATATATATATGTATATTATATATTATATATATATATATATATATATATATATATATATATATATATATATATATATATATATATATATATATATATATATATATATTTTGTTTTACCATGACAATGCAGTCAGTACATTATTTTTATAAAATTAAAAATTGTTAAGATAAAGAATAATTATCTTTTTAGTAATTTTTGGCTTCTTACATAACCTCCAAATTTAGAAATTTGAAACTTTCAATCATTTACCAATCAAGGAATTGGCGCTATTTCCGATGGAAGCTGACGTAATATTCATCGAAACTTATCACCAGTGAAATTCATTTTTAAAGCTGATGCGAATAGAATCGCACGTCACGTATCATTTTTAAATTCTAGAATTACATAACCAAAATCGTTGCTTTAAGCCCGCAAAAAATATGGGCGAAATTTTGCAATATCCTTTCGTGTACTTTCTGATTTGTTTATCCCAGCCGGTTGTATGCTTCGAGCATATACCAAGCTGGAGGGATAAAGCAGAGCGCTAAAAACGTGGTCGCATTAAAAAGGGAAAGCAACAGTCATCTTTCTTTCACAGCGAACCGATTCAAATAATCGGCGAATCAGGAACACTGTGTGAGAGAAATAGCAACGGCGATGACTTATGCTTTCTCTTTATAATGCTATCAAGTTTTCAGCGCTTTGCTCTATGCCTCCAGGTTAGAATATGCTCAAAGGTTGTATAATATATTTTCCATTTTCATGTAAAATAAAAAAATATATTTATGCGTAATGTTTGCTATTTGGTAATTGTAAAGTAATGTTAAGATATAACAAAAGCATGTTGGTTTTTATCCTTAGAAATCTGGTGCATTTGATATCTTTTATTTATATACTTTTAAGTTTTAGCTATAATAGAAATATTTTATCTTTATGAACAAATATCGACTTTCGAGGAAGATTTACGTTTAATTTTCTAAAAATACCTTTATTTACCCCTTAGACGTTATCTTTATGCGTTAAAAATACGCTTTTATAACATAAATAAAAGGTAACAGACGTCAACGCCATCTACTGACCAAAAGGGCGAAGCATACCCTCTCCTTACGTGTCACAGACTTGCCGAGCTAAATATTTAAACATTTGGAAATGTATGCCCAATACTTGTACGGATATTAACAATATGTAGTTAATTCTAACAACTTTTAGAGATTTCACCTAACGACATCTTGTACCGGTTTCGCTATTCGATTCACAGACAAGTAGTCAAGGTAAAAATCTCTAAAAAATTTCTAATACTCTATTCAGTAATTGAAACACATGAATGTTACCCATTCATGTGTTTAACAATACTGAAAATTATTTAAGAATTTTGCCTTCGACTAACTGATTTTCTGTGAATCTTATAGTAAAGGTTAGATTAGAGTTAATTTTAAAATTAACTACACTTTTAACATAAATAGAGTATGCAAATACCTCGTTTTTTAATTACTAGTCTATATCGCAAAAACTCAAAAGCCGGAGTCTCATGCGTCCGATTTCCGACCATCCGACGCACGAAATTTTTTTAAATTTTTGTCCGAAAACTTGCATGTCGCATGGATCCGAATTTCGGAGCCGATATCTAGTCAAAAGAAAAGAAAATAAGAGCATTTTAAAGATCAACCTGTAAAACAACAATGAAAAAAAGAGGAAATAGTAACCTAACGGAACTAAAATATTATTTAATGGAAGAAGAGAAAGTGGTTGTCGAGTATGAGGTAAATTTAGGTTACGGTAAAATTTTTTTAAAGATTTTAAATTATAACTGTTTATTTTAATATTCGATATAAATTGGAATTACCCCAACAAAGTAAATAAAGTAAGGTTAGACGACCAGAAAAAAACGTCCGACATCGTACAAAATTAAAATTAATCTAACTTCATCCGACGTCGGATAAAATGTTAAAATATTCGGATGAAAAATGGCACCAAAATGTTCTGACCAATCAAAATACTTTCGGATAATCGGATCGTCGGAAATCGGACGCATGAGACTCCGGCTAAAGGCGTATGTAGGATTTGCTTGACAGTTAAATATCAGTAGCCATTTTTGCTATTGCCATAAGGTTCTTTGGAGACGTTAGGTTTTTATGTAATTGATGAAATGAATGCGGTCGTGTAAAGTTAAATATATATTTTTAAATTTTCTATACATGGGTATTTCTCTGTAAACTGGACAACGCACTCTCTCAGGCCGATATAATATAAAAAATATAGTTTATTTTATAATTTGTACTCGACTTAAAAAAACAATTACCCAATTAACCGCTCTCCATCGTACAATATTCACTAAAATAGGATGTTTACCCTAAAACGGTCCCCTGGCAAAAAAGGTGTTTATTTAAAAAAAATCATACTTTTGATATTTAAAATCTAATGTACTTTTTACTGACAATATCGAAGAAATTTATTTTTTAATTAAATAATACGCTTAAAAAACTTGTTAATTGGTTACAAATTTTACGCACAGTCCCCTGGTTCTTATTTAAAACTGCCTCAATAACATTTAATACAATTATTCTTTATTTCTACGTAGTGCTTCGTATGTTTTTTAAGTTTACCCAATGATAATAATAAAATAAAATTATTAACCTAAAAAAACACTAACCAGGGGACTGTTTGTCGGGACAAAATAGGCTTAAAGTTGCCAATTTACAGAAAATAACGAATTATTTTATTATCTTCTTCTAGATTTACGTATTTTCATAAAAAATTAAATTTAAGTTGCCGTCTGAGAAGTCACTATTACCTCACCGGCATATCCGTCACCAGTAGTAATTAAATAAACCAGATTAAATTAACTAAGCATAGGTTTTAATCCACTTATTATTTAGCCATACTATTATTTTGTTATATTTTATTCTACAATTTTTAATATAACTTGTGATGATTAGTTAAAATTTACAAAAGCAAACTTTTCCTAAATTTTATAAAAAGTTAAAAAAAATAAAATTGCTTATTCAGAGTGATTCCTAAGTTGATGCTTTTTTAACTGTCCTATATAGAACTCATTAAAATAAACAACATTTTTAAGTAACGTTTTACAAAATACTAAAAAATAGGGACCTTACATTCATTTAGTGTGTCGAATACGGTCCTGTTTTAAGTAAGTTGTCACCGCTCAAGAAGTCTTCGGGCTGTAGTGCTTATTGAACGTGATCTTTCCACAATATTGTCCACACTTTTTTTGACTTAAACCGACCTGACTTGCAATCACCCGAGTACTTGGGTCCAGAATGAGCCCGCAAGGGAAACCGTCGTACGTACAATCTTGAAGCAACGGTCGCAGATTAACGACACTCTCCATAAATAAGGAACATATCCACGTATTCATTGTTTTTGGATTGTGTCATTTTAGCAATTTAAAAATGATTTAAAATTAATCCTCGCCTTGTCCTACAAAAGCAATGCGACTGATTCATACTGCATGATTAACAAGACAAAAACAAGCGTAAATAAGAAATAAACTATATTTTTGTGCCCGGATCCACATTAGACACACTTTTAAATAAATTTATAAAGCTTAGTTATTTTTGAGTTAAAAAAAATATATTAAAGAAAGTTGCTTATTTTAACAAGTTTTATACTTTGTTAAAAAAAGCTTAACTTAGGAATCACCCTATATATCTAATTATTTTGCCATAATATCGCACTCATGGACTTCATGAAAAATATGTTTTAATAAGCTCTGTAATAGAGTTTGGCTTTAAAAACTTTTATTGGCAAAAAGTAAGTTTTTGCCCGAAGCTAAACTTTTATGAAGTTAAATAAAGTGAAGTTGTTACCCGCTCTTTGCGAAATAGGCACTAAAATTACAAAAGTATTGACATAGCAATTTTCCGAGGACACTTTTGTCCGCTTAGTTAATGAAATTTCGTATATAAATTGCAGAAATAGCGTCTATAAGGACTTATTACTTTTAAGGTAATGCATGATATTTTGTGTTGAACATACATTTTTTGCATAACCAAATAAAGGTAGAGGACATTAATACTCTTGTTTAAAAGTTAAAATGTATTTATTGTTTCTACAAACACCAACACACGAAAATATAAAATTTAAAGAATTATCACATGTTAACAACATTTTATACAATTTTTATCAATTTGGACTGAGTATTGTCTAATAATTATATTATATATAATTATAATATAACTTAGTATGACATTATGCCATCTACAATTTTTTTGTTTACTTAATACGTTTGTCTTATGGAATGTTAACTTTTTAAATAATAATAATTCTTTGATTAACGTCTGGCTTATGTCTTTTAAATACCATTTCCTCTAGCTAGTTTCAAGGGTTAAGTTAATCTAAAATTAATAAATCCATATAATAGCTCTTGCCTCTTACTTTTGTAACATTGAACTCGTTTATACCTGGCGTGGCATCGTTACTTACAATGGCGATCGGGTGCAATCGATTATATTGACATGAACCGACTTTAAAACCTTTAGTGTGTAATTTTGTGCGGCAAATGGATGCGTAACGATAATTGATTTTATTCTTCGCGCATATACCTACTAGAGACAGCCTCTACCGCATGGCACTGCAAATAGCGTGCATGCTACCACCTTTCTCTTTGGCTGGGAGGGGCCGACAAACAGCACGAAGAGCGGGGTATGTACCTCTATCTACCCAAAGAGAAAAATGGTAGAAATATTGCACTTTCTAGGTCTGTGTGTTATCAAGTTGAGAGAAGGACCGAGTAGGTAAGTGTAGAATTAAAAAAAGTGGGACTAAGTGTAAGTAAGTTCCGTATTTGATTTTTATACCAAACGCCTTTGAGACTTATTTCAGGAATTATATTTGGCTTTATGGTTATGTTTATAAACAAATAACTTTAAGTCTTGTAGTAAACATTCAAGTTCACGACTTCGAGAGTAAGAGTAATTAAGTGAAAACTAGTTCACACCAGAATTCGTACCACACATCTAGTCCTAAATTACACTGAAGATAGCAAATGGTTTATTGACAAAAAAATGTAAAATAGATTACTCTATTTCTGGGTAACAAACAGATTTTTTTCTCACCCACTCTGTTTGCACAGCCAACGGTAAGGCTGCCTCTAGTAGGTATATGCTCAAAGAGTTTACCAACGCGGACAGAGAAAGTCGATCGGTTGTAGATTAGAGCCACGATGGAATGTATTTTTTTTAAATAAATACTTATAAAATATATTACAAATTAATTTATTGAATCTTCGCTTAAAGAAAAATTAAAAACTAATGAATTAGCAGTTCCTTACTATATTGGCAGCTGTCGCAAGTTAGTGCAAGAAATAAATAAAAATAAATGTTTTACGCGTTGTTTTTCCAAAGAAATTAATAAAGAAAATCTAGATGTTGAAAAGTGACCACTTTATTGTACGTTTTTTCGTGTTTCTTAAATTACAACACCGTATCATAAATGACCTTTAATAAGTTAGAGTAAAGAATCTTCACCACCATTCTTCGAAAAAAAAGGTATAATGACAATGTTAATTCCTATGGGAGAGATGCGATGCTAGGTAAAATAGTTATCAACCGACTCAAAAAAAAGGAGATAATTTATCAATTTGACACGTTTGCACGTAATATTATTGGAAATGCACTACATTTACATATGATAATCTATTAGGGCTTTTAAACAAATATACAAAATTGTATAGGTCTATGTATGTATGTTTGCCCACGCATTTCTTCAAAACTATTATTCGGATTATGACCGTTTTTTTTTAAATTTATTTAACCTTAGGGAACAGCAAAGTTTTTATTAAAATCGGGTTATATACATATATATATATATATATATATATATATATATATATATATATATATATATATATATATATATATATATATATATATATATATATATATATATATATATATATATATATATATATATATATATATATATATATATATATATATATATATATATATATATATATATATATATATATATATATATATATATATATATATATATATATATATATATATACTGTATATACAGGGTCATTCATGAGGAAATGTCAACACTTCAGGTACGTACTCAGGGTCGAAAAATAAGCATAAAAGTCTATACACATATGGGTCCGCAAGACCATCGTTTGAGATATACAGGGCGTTAAAATTTTTATTAATATTTTTTTATATTTTTTTAAAAATTATTGTTTGTTTTGCTGAACATAATTTAAGAATAAACATTTTATTGAAAATTAAAATACATATCGTTTAATTATACATTTTCTTTAATATATATTTTTTTAAATCCAAATATCTCTAAAAATGATAAAACAGTTATTTAATTTACTTTAAAATGTAATACAATGCCATACCAAAAAGTTGTGATTGTTCAAAATAATAAAAAGGCGTGTAGGTGGCTCCCCCTACAAGAAAGAGCCGTACTAAGATTATATTCGAATCCGTCTTACCAAAAACCTCCCGGATACCAAATTTTACTCTAATATTTACATAATCATAGATTTTATTTAAAAAATAGAAAAATTAAATAAAAACTTAAACTACCTGTATTTTGGAAACCAAGGCCTTGCGGACCCATATTTGTATAAACTTTTAGGTTTATTTTTGGACCCTGACTACGTACCTGAAGTATTGACATTTCCTCATGAATCATCCTGTATATATTACAGCAACAAATAGCGGGAATGCGGTCTGTTATGGGTTAAATAATCAGGAAAACATTTAATTCTTTAATCCTCTATATTTCGACACAGTTTGTGTCTTTTTCAAGAGACATGGCTAAAACAACATATTCACGTTAACAAAAAAAATCTCCTAAATATAGAACTACACAAAACAAAAATTTACTTACAATTATTGTTATTAAAATACTAATGGATTAATTAAATCATTAAAAACACAAGAGCAGCTAAGTGAGGCGGAAGCTAAAGATCTCACTGTCTACAATTCTGTTATTTCTAGATTGTATTGCTTACCCAAGATACATAAACCGAACACGCCATTACGTCCAATAGTAAGTTGTGTAGGTTCTGCTAATTACAACATTTCAAAGTTCTTGTCCACTATTTTAACAAATGCTCTTGCTGACAGAACTGACTACAACGTACGTGACACTTTTTCCTTCGTAAATTCAATCCAAGGCATTACCTTACCACAAGACTATGTACTAGTTTCATTCGATGTTGTGTCACTATTCACCAATATACCGTATCAACTTATTGTGGAACTCTTGAGGTACACTGGGATATTATATCTTTGCATACGCCTTTAACACGACAAAATTTTTTTACACTCATAACGTTTATCTGCCAAAATTGCTATTTCTCTTTTAATAATGAATATTACCACCAAATATTCGGGACACCTATGGGATCTCCGATTAGTCCTATTCTGGCACAAGTAGTCATGGATTACATTCTGGACAAAATTTTAGCCAAACTCTCTTACCGGCTGCCATTCTTATATAAGTTTGTTGATGATCTTGTGACCGCAGTTCCGAGGAATGAGATTGACAGTACGCTACACATTTTCAACTCTGTCAATCAGCATATTCAGTTTACGATTGAAAAAGAAAAAAACAACAGTGTTTCATTTTTAGACACTTTATTGATAAGAGAAGCAAATGGTAGTTTGATTTTAAATTGGTATCAAAAACCAACCGCATCGGGGCGTTACATAAATTATTATTCTAACCATCCCCAAAATCAAAAATATAATACTGTCATCGCCATGAAGAACAGAGTTACTCATATTTCGACAACAGATTTTTGAAAGAAAATCTTGATAAACTTATGAAGATATTTTTGAACAACGGATATCCCAGAAACATATTATCCAAATTAATATATAACACTAATCCTTATGACGGCCCAACAGACGATAACCCTCCTCAAACCATCAAATATAAAAACTTCCTTACATCCAGGGACTAACGCATAATGTAATAAAAAACTTTACTAATGTTAAAAACTTAAAAATTGCGAAGTATAACTTATTAAAAATTGGTGACATTTTCTCGAGAATGAAAGACAAGATCCCTACTTTGCATAATTCGAATATTGTTTACAAAATTCCATGTTTGGGATGTAACAAATGTTATGTAGGCCAGACTTCGCAAAGTTTAAAATCACGCATAACACAACATAAAAGTGATTGTCGAATTGCAAAACGTTCATGTGCTTTGGCTTGTCACTTTCAGGATCTTGATCACAATTTTGATTATCAAAATACTAAAATTTTGGACCGGGAGACGAATTATCGAAAACGAATGTTTTTAGAGATGACCCACATCAGTAAAGAGCCTAACACGATCAATTCTAGATCCGATATTGACCAGTTAAGTGTCATTTACTGCAATATTTTGAAATAGTATTATTATGTGTCCGCCATTTTGGTTTTTGTACTTTTCTCAACCTGTTTATTTTTGTTAGAACTGTGTCTTAAATATTTCTGTATGTATAGATGTTTTTATATAGTTTTTATGGGATTTTAAGTGTTTTTGTAAGTTTTTTTTTTACCGATATTATTTTAGGAAATAAAAAATAGTAAAGATTGTTTTTACATTTTCAGAATTTAGCTCTCGTGTGTTCATTTTAATCTTGAAATGTAATGTATACTGTTAAAACTAAATCGAACGTGGTCTCGTAAAATTCTTGTTTTGTGATGTTGTCGGTATTTTAATAACAATAATTGTAAGTAAATTTTTGTTTTGTGTAGTTTTATATTTAGGAGATTTTTTTTTGTTAACGTGAATATGTTGTTTTAGCCATGTCTCTTGAAAAAGACACAAACTGTGTCGAAATATAGAGGATTAAAGAATTAAATGTTTTCCTGATCATTTAACCCATAACAGACCGCATTCCCGCTATTTGTTGCTGTAATTTATTAGTACGGTCGAAAAGAAAATTCATATTTATATATATATATATATATATATATATATATATATATATATATATATATATATATATATATATATATATATATATATTCAAAAAATCGGCCTACCTTTATTAATTTGTGATGAAAATTATTTTAATATCAATTAACTAATTCCAAATTAAGAATTAATTTTTGTACTAGTAGGCGTTGATAGTGACAAGCTTTATTGACACTACGCTTTTATAATTCATTAACCGTAGTATGGTCAGCTTTAAATGCTGACTTTACAGCAAAAAAATTGATAAAATTGATATTAAAAATTTAAATTGATATTAAAATAAATTTTACCACATTTAAATAAAAGTAGGCCGATTTTTTCGAAAATTGGTATTAGTATCTTTTACTTTTGAGCTACTTATCCCAGTAACTTATTTCCATATCTTCTCAAATAAATGCACTTTACTCTTGTACCATTTTAAGTTTTTTCAATTTTCTGAACACTGCGTATAAAATATGTTAAATGTTTCTATTCCAATTTTACTTTAAAAAATAGCAACATTTTTTATTAAGAGTAGCTTTTTCCGATAAAATCAAAAAATAAAATAGTTTTTCCTGCTCAACACCTTTTCCGTGGACATACTGTATATATATTAAAGCAAAAGGTCACTCACTCATTTTACCTTCACTGACAAATCATGAAATCTCAAAAACTTCTTGACCCATAAAAATTTGGCAAGAAAGAGTTGTAGAAAACACCCGTTTTGTTACAGTGATAAAAAGTCTAATAATCAATTATGACCAATTAATTTGGAATAAGATTAAAATAAATATTAGGTTATTAACAAAATCATTAAATTATAGTAAAAAAGCGTTGGGTGCAATTTACTATATTATCATCATATCAAATAATTGTAACATTTTTAATCAAGCACGAAAAAAGAAACACGATATTTAATAATTTAACTCTAAAAATAAAAATTAAAGAAACTTTATAACTTGACGGCAATGGAATACGAATTTTCGAATCTTGAGCTATTTTTTAATGAAATTTCCTTACCCGCCTTTTTCGCTTGCACTAATTTGCTATGCTTCCGGTAAAATTGATTGATTATTTATTTAACTATCGAATAAATTAATTTTAAAATGAATAGGAAAGCAACTTTTAACCTTTAGAAAAATATTAATTTTAATGAATTGGTTTTTAACAGAAACAATTGTACCTATATTTTTTGTGTGTTTACTAATGTTTTGGCTATAGCCCCAGAAAACCTTATGTTGTATGCGTTATTTTTAGTAGACAAGGAATTGTTAATTTCCTACGAATACTAATTTAATATTATTGATCGCTACATTATTGGTCTTGTTGTGATTTCAGGCAACCTAAATAAAAATCTAATCATATTGTCTTGCAAAAGTCATAACCAATTCGTTTGGAAAATTTGTCATTCTCAGTTTGGGGGGAACTATGTTATAAGTATGATGGTACCCCATCTCATTTGGTTGTTGTATTATGTACAACTTTATGACAAAATCTAATTTCTTCAAAAATGTTAAATTCGTCTCTGGACCATTATTAGTTGGCAGATTTATAACACCGATTAAACCACCATTTTGACTCAGTTTTCGTTGTTAGTAAGTGCACTTTGCAAAAAATAAAACATCGTCTGGTTGACAGCATCACCAACACCAGACGTCTGAATCAATAATACAAAAAAATATGAAATTATATTTAAAAAAATATCGCCACACCGTAGGAAATTTAAACGATACCAATGCAGCGATAGTTTTTTAAAAATAATTTATTAGTTTTTTTGTATTTTGATTTCAGACGTCTGCCGTTGGAGTGATGCTGTCAACCAGACGATGTTTTCTTTTCGTAGGCCATGTTGTGGCCGTTCTTGTCATTATTTGCAACTGTATATATTTAAAAAATGTACACTCAATAACTCACCTAACAATTATGTAAAGTTTTAAATTAATCAGAGAAGTCGATTTTTCAAAAAAAAATTTTTCAAATATTCAGATTTTCACACTGTTATAACCCCTTAGGTAATGTTTTTCTTTTACTAACTTTTTTTAATTAAGCCTATTTTAAATCTATTTTTTTTAATATTACTATATTATTATAGTTTATTTTTATCTTCGAAGGTTAGGCATGGGAAAGAAATATTACCGAAGTTTTGACAAATGTTTTGGGCAAAGGATTAAACAGACTTTCTATCATTTAAGCAATAGAGGTGTTTATTTAGGAAATGAAATGCTAAACAAAATTGCTATGTCTATAATAAAATATATATAATATATATATATATAAATATATATATATAATATATATATATATATATATATATATATATATATATATATATATATATATATATATATATATATATATATATATATATATATAGGGGAAGTCCCCTAGTGGCGGACACCTAAGGTTTTTTATAAATAAAATTAAAAATACTTTAAGAATTGTTTATTTTTTAATGACTTACAGTAGATAACAAAGGTAGAAATCAAATTAAATTTTAAAAAACACAATTACTGCTTAAAAATAATTAATACTATTATTCAAACTTTGGTAACATAAAATGAAATTTAAAAAAGTGGCACCTAGTACCGGACGAATATATGTAGCCATCTCCAGACTCTGGAACGTCTGAACATGTTTCATGTACCCACCCAAGACAGGATGAGCACTGAATTCAGTCTTCATCAGTGTTTTCTAAGCAAACTACGCAAATTGCTGTGTTTGTGTTAGATGTTTCAGTTAATGGTTCTACTTTATTTCCATTTTTTCCTTAGACTTCACGTTTTTAGCTCGTTTTCCCTTCTCTACGCTCTTTTAATTGGTTTTAATTCCTTTAGTTTCTCTTTTATGTTCTTTTCCTTTTGCCACTTTTTGTATGGCGATGACTTTAAAATTTTAGTTCGTTCGCATTTTCTTTTCCGAGCTGCTATTCGCTTTTTGCGGCGTCAGGCAACGATGCTAAGTTATGGATTATCTGAATAAGATCTGGAGCAGAACTTGTCGACGGTTTGGGACTTGTTGTTATGGGCTCACAGATTATCTAGATTTATTCAGAAATTCATCTTTAACTAGATTACTGAACATTTGTGCATGAATGTTGGAAGCAGATCCACTTGATTCAGGCAAGACGACAGCTCCTCCAATGTTTTGTGTGTTTAAGGAGGCTCCTGGAGTTTCTGTTTGTTCTTGTGGTATATTGGTGATATCTGCAGCCAAATAATCCAGATCAGAAAATGTATGTCTTTCAAATGGATAGATTTCAGTGCATTTGAATCCAGACACTGAAATATCCAGTCGAGCTACCTACTTTTGTAAATTCTTCTTTGACCAAACCAGCAATGTCGTAATCCGTTATCCGATATCCAGCGTTTGTTCTCATCCACACGTCGCATCGTTGGTTGTATGCATCTTTAAACGGCTTCATAAATGTCCTGTCCAGAGGCTGGAGCTTGTGGATAGGGTGTGGTGGTGTGTTTATCATGTGAATATAAAATTCTCACAAGAAATATCAATATGTTACCTGTCCGATGCTAAGGGACGACTTAGTGTCCGGTGCTAAGGGACAGACAATTTCGTACAATAGGTGGTACCTACCAAAATTGTTTAAAAATTCTAATAATATATTACCAGTTAACAGATAACAATAAAGTACTACTTTTATTTTTGAATAGCACTAAAATGTAAATGCATTAATGTGCCAGAATCATTTATATCGATTTTTACGTGACACACTGATTTCCCGCCAAATACAGCAAATGCCCGCTCCCGCCGTGGCTTTTTTTAAGTACCGTGTTGTTAAATGTTCTCTTACTTGTCGAGAGACATCCAGGGTGCGTTAGTACCAGGTTTCAAGATAAAAAAACAGCTTTTTTTGTAAAAACATTTTGATTAACGCCACGAAAAAAGGAGGGTTATAATCCTGCAAATGATAGGAGTTTAAAAGATTTACCTAGTTTTAAGCATATTTTCAGATCGTATTACTTTATTTACTTTGTAATATGAATAAGTAAGGCAATGGTAAACGGATTTATTTTATAAAAATTTAAAAAAGATAACCCATGTAACCTCTAGAACAAAACCTGTAGAAATATAATTTTTTAATATCTAATTATAATTTTTAAAAAATATGGAACTCCGTATTATACGCCTTGGATTACACTTAGATGAATCTACGTACTTTTATTAAAGTCATTAGCTTTACAAAGCCCTACCCGACGAATTATGACTACTCCGACTAAATTTTCCGTATATTTGCCGTAAATATAGGAAAGCCTGGGTTCCATTTCAGACGCCTAATGACATTCAAACGAACGGGTTTTAATCCAGACAAATCGGGGTTTTAAAAGCAAGTATTATTCATTCTCATTTTCTTAGTTTTACCTGCCAAACAAAACCATTTCCAAGAATTCTTTCGTGGTGTCAAGTTCAATAAATTTAAAATAACGAGGGTATTATAAAGGACTTCCTTTAGGCTAGTAGTAGAAGATAGGTAGTTCACAATTGTTCGTTATTAGGTAACTGCTATGATAAAACACTGTAGTTAAAATGTCTTCATAAAGATTAATGTAGATCAATAAAACAAGATACTTTGTTTTATATAACCGTATTTTAATAAAAAATTGTGACTGTGGTTTTATAGAATTACTTTATTTTAAAACTGAAGTTTAAAAATGTAGAAATTTTACGTTATCGAAATCACAAATTTTTCCTTTAAGTCTAAAAAAGTAGTAATTCTATAAAAATACAGTCACATTTTCTAATAAAAATGCAGTGGTAGAAAAGAAAGCAATTTATTCTATTTATGTACCTAAATATGTACTATCATAAAGTATAAAGCTGCTCAATCGCTATATTGTTGTAACGAATTTATTTTAAATATTCTTTTGGGAAACCCGCCAGACATGCAAGTAGGGACACACAAGATCCCAGTGCACACACAAGAGTGCGTAAGTCGAGTGACCCTTACAAAATCGCGGGTCACCTTAAAAAAGAAATTTAAAAAATATTTTAAAATAACAAAATCTTATTCAAAAAACAAATTCGTAATAAATGTATAAATATATTTTTGTCATACATACTGGCTTTACAAAAAAAACAGCGCGGTTAGTGTGTTTAAAACACAAATGATCTGTTTGTTATGCAGAAATAGTGTACCCATTTTACATTTTTTTTACGTGAACCGCTCTTATCAAAGGTGTATTTTAGGACTAGGGGTTAACAAACAGTGTAAAATAGTGTAAACTATTTCTGAACAACAAACGAACTTAAAATACTATTAGATCTTGGGTAACAAAAATAAAACCTTTTTATGTTAACTAAAACACAAAAAATGTCATTTATAAAATTCCCTTATAATTCCAATAAGTGGGGTGTTCGGCACATGAGTAGACATACGTAAATCTGAGAAAGATGTGCGTTTGCTATGCAGTCCACCCAGATATTTTGACCTGGACACTAAGAATTTTTTTTATTCTTTTATTTTTTTTCCAAAATTTTCAATTTTCGAATTTTAAACCGAAATAAATTTTTTGAAAAATCATGAAACTGACAATATTTTTATTTTATTTTAATATAGACTAATACTAGAATCATACAAATTTAATAATTGGAGCTCAAAACCGCTACAAAGAAAAATACGGACCCTCAAGCCACAAAAAGAGGTAAAAAATAATTCTAAAAGCCAAGTTTGCATTGCATAAAAAGTGGTTAGTTTTTCTAATTAGTCAAAAACATCTTTAATTATACCCTTTGAACGATATGCAATAACAGCAATTTGCTTAAAAACAGCAAGAGTTATTTGTTAACTTTATCAAAAGAAGATTTCGTAAAAAAATGCCCACCTTGATAAAGTTTACAAATACCTCTTGCTGTTTTTTAGCAATTGTGGTTATTGCATATCTTTTGAAAGGACATAAATTGAAGATGTTTTTAACTAATTACAAATACTCGATTATTTCTAGTTTTTTCTTTAATGCCATGCAAAGTTGACTCTTAGAATTATTTTTTACATCTTTTTGTGGTTTAAGGGCCCGTATTTTTTTTTGTAGCTGTCACGGGCCCCATTATTAAATTTGTATGATTCCAGTATTAGTCTAAATTAAAATAAAATAAAAATATTGTCAGTTTCCTGGTTTTTCAAAAAGTTATTTTAGTTTAAAATTCAAAAATTGAAAATTCTGGAAAAAAATTAAAAATATTAAAAAAAAAACTTAGGACCCAGGTCAAAATATCTGGATGGACTGCATAGTTAACGGCGCCTATCTCAGATTTGTGCCGAACACCTCGTATAGGTGAAACTTATAATCTAAAGGAACAAAAGATCATTAACCATTTCTCTAAAGGTGTTAAACAATGTTATATATAAACAATATTATGGTATAACACTAAAATCTAATTTCATTGTCTTTACTTGTAAATTCATACACAACGTTTCGGTTAGCATAGATCTCCATCCGTTTGCAAGTTATCACTTGAAAACGGTTGGACATACATCACTAACCAAAAGGTTGTGTACCAAACAAATGATATAGTCTTCATGTTTTTAAAGTCTATTATTTTAATATTATTGAAGCATTAAACATATATCAAAAATATGTTAACAAGCATTTAATAATAATCACAGGATAAATTGGATTTCTTCTCTAGCATTTAAGCAAAGGTAACTTATTAAAAAAATCGAAATAAGAGAAGGTACTTTTATATTAATAAATATAGATAACTACTCATGTATATGGACAACTATACATTAACATTATAATTTTTTGTTGAATATGACGAGAAACATAAAAGCCTTATTTCTCAAATGTACACGGAAGAATATCGATACAGTTTACGACATAATATAAGCAGGTTGTTAAGCTGGAATAATATACAAATATATTAAAAAACCTTAGAATTTACCCTGCCTATACAACACACGATTTAATTAGATTTAACCATAAAATAAAAAAAATCTGGTAAATAAATACTCCAATTCTTCATTGCTGATCAAAAACTAGCCAGAGTGGCATTAAGGTGGATATTTTAGGAAAGCAAATTTTAACCTATTGATTTAAGAGACCTGGGAGCCTTGCTCTTTTCTGGGAGCCTTGTTCTTTCATGTCTATACTGATAATACCATTGCAGATTACGACATAATGTGTGGCAAACCTAAAAAAACTAGGTTGGCGAGGCTGCACCGCCAAAAACTACTATTTTTTCAAAAATTTAAACCAGAACAAGATAAAAACACATCACATCGCTATTTACGAAACTAAGTCGACTAAATCAAATCAACAGCAGTTGACACATGACATAAAGTTTGTAGGGTTGACATTAGAAGTCCAAGTTATTTTCAAAAATACCAATGAGACTGTTCTCTCATTGGTGTAATATTTTTATTACACAGGCGTTCATAAGAGCCAGTATTCCAGTTCTTTTTAGAGGCCTATTGTAGTGCTTAGATAACCTATAAATTGATTGCTAATTAAAAACTAGCCAGACTGTCATTAATGTGGATCATTTCAAAGAAGCAAATTTTTGGTTAGTGATGACAAGACATTTAAAAGCCTTGCTTTTAACATCTAGACAAGAATAAATCAATGCAGCTCACTACATAATACAAGTGGATTATTAAGTGAGAGTAAGGTACAGAGTCCTATTTTTTTGCTTTTCTCTTAATTTGTAAGTGGGTAAGGAATACTTGAAATCGCTCTTTATAATATGCCTTGTGACTATGGTAATGCTTGTTATGCTGCCACAATAATATTTTTTGTCGAGTTTTGGAGTAACATTATTAAATTACTAATGCATAAGTAATTTGGTAATATTACTGAAAAACTCGACAAAAAATATTATCTACTTCGCAAAGGATAGAAATCATTTTGTACACAAATCTTTAACCCCCTGTAACTAAGAAGTTGCTACCCAAAGTCATAAATATGTTGTGTTTTTAAAATCGGCTTTTTTTGGAGATTATGAATCTGCACTAAAGCATGGTCATTTCTATTTTACCAATCATCGATAACGTCGTATCTCCTACACGAGTCACCCTGTATATTTAAACTTTATGTCTAAAAATACGCAATTTAAAATTACTTTTTACATATTTAAGAAAATTGTCAACGCTATTTTACTTTAACAAAT
Source organism: Listronotus oregonensis (assembly GCA_019359885.1). Classification (NCBI taxonomy): domain Eukaryota; kingdom Metazoa; phylum Arthropoda; class Insecta; order Coleoptera; family Curculionidae; genus Listronotus; species Listronotus oregonensis. The sequence continues at coordinate 26,968 of JAHBCN010006067.1, read as the reverse complement.
AATGAATTTGTTCCATATATTATGTACACAATTCTTTAACACCCTGCTACTATGAAACTGCCATACCATAAGTGTTTTATATTTTTGAAATCAGTTCTTCTTGAAGATCTGCAATAAAATATGGGGGTTTCTATTTAAAGAAAATCATCGATGACGTCATATCTACTACATCAGTCACCCTGTATATTTATATTTTATGTCAAAAAATGAGGAATTTTATTATTATCATTTTTTTCTTGACATGTTTAAGGCAATTTATTATTATTTTTTTCTGCTTAAGCATATAATAAATTTGTTCCATACATTATGTACACACTGTATATCTGAAAACTTAAGAATATATATAACCCTGTATATCAGATAATTTAGTTAAGTTTAAAACAAAAATAAACAACTCTGCCAAATAAATGCCCAAATGCTTGATTACCCATCAAAAAGTAGCTAAAATGAAAACGTTGCTTTCCATCTGTGCTCATTTTGACCAAGATAATAATTTATTAAAACGTTTTAATTCTGTAGATAAATACTGACTCCATTTTACTTAAAATGAAACTACTGTCAATGAGTTAAAGATAATTTGGTTCTTCAAGCTATAAAAAGGCACCAATACAACAAGCTTAATTGTTTTTAAAAACTTTTGTAACAGTTTGAATAATTGCCGTTGCTTCTTATTAAAGGCATTTGACTGTTAGCGGAGTCACCTTAGCCCAAAAATGTTAAAACCTCGGAACCCAGCGACTGTCTATGAAATTTAAAATAAACTCTTAAACTTAATAGTTTATATCCTCTATAAAAATGTTAACCCCTCAAAAATTGCCGCTTCTTCCCTGGGGGTGAATGGCACCCCTTCTCGGGGGTAGAATTTTTTTATCAAAAATAAGTACGAAAGTGGATAGATTGACTAATTCTAAGCAACTTTTGCTTTATAAAGTTTTTTCCGAAAGGCATTACTTTTCGAGTTATTCGCAATTGAAAATGTCAATTTTTCAACCAAAAAAAAAACGTTTTCAGACGGTTTTTCGCAAATAACTCGAAAAGTAAGCATTTTATCAAAAATATCATTACTACTAAAAATGTAGCTTATAAAAAAAACAATAAAAATGGTGAGCTTATGATGTCCATAAACCCAGTACAAATGGAGGTTTTCAGACGGTTTTTCGCAATTAACTCGAAAAGTAAGCATTTCATCGAAAATATCATTTTTAGCAAAAATGTAGCTTATAAAAAAACACCAAGAATGGTGGGCTTATGATGTTCATGGGCCCAATACAAACGGAGTTATAGCCTGTTGAAGGTTGGTTCTTATTCGTCAAATGCAAACATTAAAAGTTTCAACGTAATATAACCAAAAAACGATACATTCTTCGGGAAAAGCTTATTATACCTTTTTTGAAGTACTTAAAAAAACATTTATTTTTGTTTTTTACAAAAGTCTCTAGCGCTAAAATTAAGCAAGTTATGGCCAAAATAAAGTTGATCTCTATTTTTTTGGATGAAAAAATGTGAAAATCATCCCGTAAATACCACCCCAATTAAAAATAATCTTTGTCACCTTACAATTTACTTTTTTTATGTATTTGTAATATGCCTAGGAAGTTTGACTTGATTAAAGAGCATATTTTTAAAAAAATTTGAGCTTAAAGTGAAAGAGACATTTTTTTTAATTTTGAAAAAAATAGCCTTTTTTCAAAATAACTCAAAAACCCTTAATGATGCGTAAAATTTTGTAGAATACAAAATTGTAGGTTTTTCTTTACCAAAAATTTTCGTTTTGTTTTTGTTTACGTATTATTAAGGGTTTTTGAGATATTTTGAAGAAAAGGCTATTTATTTCAAAATTACAAAAATGTCTCTTTCACGTTAAGCTCAATTTTTTTCAAAAATATGCACTTTAAACCAGTCAAACTTCCTATAGTACAAATACAAAAATAAAGTGAATTGTAAAGTGACAAAGATTATTTTCAATTAGGGTTGTAATTAGGGGGTGATTTTCACATTTTTTCATAAAAAAAAAATAGAGATCAACTTTATTTTGGCCATAACTCGCTTAATTTTAGTGCTAGAGACTTTTGTAAGAAACAAAAAAAGGTTTTTTAAGTACTTCAAAAAAGGTATTATGAGCTTTTCCCAAAAAATGTATCGTTTTTTGGTTATATTACGTTAAAACTTTTAGTGTTGGCTTTTGACGAATAAGAACCAACCTTCAACAGGCTATAACTCCGTTTGTATTGGGCCCATGGACATCATAAGCCCACCTAACTTGGTGTTTTTTTATAAGCTACATTTTTGGTAAAAATGATACTTTCGATGAAATGCTTACTTTTCGAGTTAATTGCGAAAAACCGTCTGAAAACCTTTTTTTTTTTAGTTAAAAAATTGACATATTCAATTGGGAATAACTCGAAAAGTAATGCCTTTCGAAAAAAACTTTATACAACAAAAGTTGCTTAGAATTAGTCAATCTATCCACTTCCGTACTTATTTTTGATAAAAAAAATCCACCCCCGAGAAGGGGTGGCATTCATCCCCAGGAAAAAACCGGCAATTTGTGAGGGGTAAACATTTTTATAGAGGATATGAACTATTAAGGTCAATAGTTTATTTTAAATTTTATACACAGTAGCTGGGTTCCGAGGTAATAATCTAAGGTGACTCCGGTATGTGCTTTTAAGTAAATTAAAGCAATATGGTGTTCGGGAATTCATCTCATTTAAGCAAAGTAAATTGATAATGTGGTGCGAACACGCAATAATTTTTTTTTCAACGATGCGGCACGACGATAAATTTCGCTTCTATAGATTTATTCTTTGACATTTGTTTTTAAGAATTATCCCTAGCAACGTTTCATACGACCACACAAAATGGTACTTTTTTGCTAGGGTTTATCTGGGGAAGCCAAATTTTTAATTAATCAGCTTGTTTATTCCTAATAGTACAGGAAATGAGGCATTTTGGTTAGGAATTTTTTTGTACTGCTTGGTTTTACCTGAAGTTTTCACAGAAGGTAGGGAATAGCCCAAGGATCAAAGTTTATACTATGCCAAGGTGTGCTTTTATCCTGAGGGTGGTTGCCACCCCATCTTGGAGGTGGAAATTTTTAATTACATTTTAACTACACAAATCGAATAAGAAAGTAATGTTAAGTAAAAAATGTGTTATACATTTTTTTCGTAAAACAAATATTTTTCAAGTTATTCGCGATTGAAAGTAAAAGTTTTTCGACGAAAAAATCGACGTTTTTAATGGATTTTTAACAAATAACTCTAAAAATATGCATTTTATCAAAAAAACTATAGAAAGCAAAATTGTAGCCTATAAAAAAAAAACTAAAAAAAAAGTTAATAATTTCTCCACAACCAATACGGGCCGAGCTACGGCTTGTTAATGGTTAGCTTTTGTTCGTCAAATGCTAAATTTAAAATATTCGAAGTCAAATAGCGGAAAAAGTTTGCACTTTTCACGGAAAACATATAGGGTCTTTTTTAAAGTATATAATAAAACCTTTTTTCAAAAACAAAAATAGAGTTTCTAGTATGAAAATTGAGCGAGTTATGATAAAAATAAGGTTGGTTCCTACTTTTTTCTACAAAAAGATCATTAAAAACAACCCCCTAATTTCCCTCTTAATTAAAATGGATCTGTATCCTTCAGCGATTCTTTTTATATATGTATTATTAATACATCCTAGAAGTTTAACCAAATTATAATGCTTAATTTTAGAAAAATTGGAGCTTAAAAGGAGCGTAAAAATAACCATTTTCTTCAAAATAACTTCAACAATACTGGAGATACGAAAAAAATGATAAAGTACCGAATTGTAGCTATTTTAATAACCAACACTTTTTCTTTCATAGATCTTTCTGTACAATAAATATTTGGCCAGATATGGCCGTTTAAACTCATCCTATTTTAAAACTAAGGGATTAAAAAGGATTTAATTCACATAGCCTTGTAGCTGTTAAAAATCCCTACCTATCCTATTATTTTTGAAAAAACTTTCTATTATTAAAACTAAAGGATCTATGTCTAAAAAACCAATTTTTTTTTCGAACAATTCGAATAGCCCACTTCGGAGCATCTATGAAACCGGTATACTTTATACTTTTACCGGTATAATTTTTGTATGTAATTCTTCTTTTTTTCCTATTTATATTTATTATATTGCATTATAAGAAATGAAATTTTGTAAGGGGTGGTTTTTTAGGATTAAATATTTGCAAAAGAATAAAATTGGTAATATTCAGGCAGTAATATTTTTAATTAATAAATCTGTCAAGCTATTAATTTTTTGGAAATAAATCTTTTTTTTAGTTAATCTATGATAAGGCTTGATTTATAAGGGTCGAAAAGTTGCAAAATGAAATTAGTATAGATTGAAAGCAACAGCATTCTAAAGTTAAATCACTATGATAAAGTAATCATTTTTTTAGGGTAAATGTTTTTTTTACTTTAAGCTCTAACAAGAGTTGATTTTTAAGGGTTAAAATATTTTAAAATTTTATTCCAAAGCATAAAACAATCATTAACCAACTAATCCAAACCAACTTTTACCCATCCTAAGGTTTAAAATGTTATTCTATAAGTTTTAGCAATTAGGGGTAGTTTTCATCCTTAGGAAACAAACAGCCCACATCTCCATGAAATAGAATTTAAAGTAGAGGGTTAGAAGCGCCTAATTTCAAATTTTTATGCAAATCAATGCAGGACAAAAGAATTGCGAGGTTTTGCCATTTTTCTTAGCTTCATTTCCGGAAATATAATTATATATCTTCAAATCGTTTCAATTTGTCAAAAACAATTTTTTGTAAACCTCATAAGGGGTGGTTATTTAAAAGTTGAGTTATGGTAGTTAAATATTTATTATACCGTAAACTGTTAAAATATTTTTTTCCTACAATAAAAGCGTTATCAAATAATTTTAAAATGAAAAAAAAATTGTTTTGTAATTTCCTTATTAAGGGTGATAGGGTTAAAACGTTACAAATATAATGTTAGATATAACTCACAACATAAAAATATATTTATTCTACATATTTAGCTATGATTTTAATTTACATAAGGTCTATTTCTATGTTTTTTAATTTTTTTAGCATAAGGGGTGGTTTTTACCCCCTAAAAATAAAAAGCACACATTAAGCATACATAAACTTTGATCTAGAGGGTAAAAGCAACTTAATTGCAAATTTTCATAAAAATTGAAACTGTACAAAAAATCCGGAGGTCAAACACCTTTTTTCTCCCCATCCACTGTACTATAAAGGATCAAAGCTCTGCATAACCAGCTGCCTTATCTCCTTCTTCTCTCTTAAAATCCCTTAACTTTTAAGTCTATGTTATAATACCTTGCCTTTTACTTTGTTTTGGACAAGGTTGATTAAAATGAAACTTTAAAACTTCGTTTGCTCTTCTTAGACAAAAAAAAACTACATTTAATAAACACAAAACCTTAATTGACCGGACTAGTCCTAATGATCGTCTAAGTGAGGATAAAAGCGGCGCGGCATATAATGAAAATTCGTACTAACAAATTAAAAGTAATGAGCGTCAAGCTTTCCTGTTCTTGTCGAAAATTTAAACAGGTTTAAAATGGGTGAAAACGTTCGACATTATTGAACTATTTGTTTCTCTTTAATTACTTCGGCCTGTTGATTTATTTTCAGGCAATAGACGCCTGTAATCGATATCCGTAAAACATGAGGAAACTCTAATTGAAACAATTTGTAAGTCACTTGACAAATGGCGCGTAAAACCTTCAAAGGGGTAAATACTTTTATTTTTTACAGCTAAAGACTAGTTTGCATAAAAATTTTAGTGTGAGAAAGTAAACTAAAATGATTCTTCTATTTTACATATTATGGCAGAAATTGTTTATTACAAGGTCGACAACTTCTTGCGTAAGTAGTCAGATTTTACATACGACGTTTCCATTTTCTACAATCATCATTAATTGCATTTTTTTATGACCGCTATGTTTGATTTAAATAATTTTTAAAGGACTTTAAGCAGGTTATTTCGACAAAATATTTTTTTTTTCAATAAAGTCCTTTGTCAGATGAAACCGATATTACCAACCGTGGAGTTTTTAACTTGAAAAATCACTATTATTGAGCTGAAAATCCTTAACTATACGATTCGGCAGATTTCAGTGGATTTGTTTTTTGTATGGTAGGAAGTTGAAGATAATCTAGAAATTTTAGCCGAAATATTTTAAATTAATGACAATGGTCTCTTAATTTTTTTAACACAATTACATTATTTATAAATTCAGAATTTTCCATTGCGTTTTAGGAAATCGTCTCATTGGTCTCTTGGTTATGATTAGACATTGACAGGTCCAAGATACCTTGACATGTTGCAGAACCAAATAATCTCTGCTTCGGAAAATTGTCCCAAATAATCAGCATAATAGCTTGTGGTTTCAATAATAATAAGGTTGTCCTTTATATGGCATGAATGTATGAACCTTTTTGGTGAAAAGGTAGTATCCACATCTTGTATGTTGGCCTGCTAGAACCCCGGGTGTCAAGCCATTAGATTTTTATCTATAGGAATATACAAAAATAAAATATACTAATTTACCCTTCTAAAAATAGGCAAGTTCTTAAGCAGCGGGTTTGAATTATTTTAAAAACTATTCAATTAAAATCCTATTTAACAGGTAGTCAGAAGAGTTAATCAGAAATGCAGATAGTGCATAGCAAAAAACGGTTAATAATTTTAGTGTTAATATTATGTGGCATTAAAATTATTAAGTAGCTAATTCTCGTGGTTTTTGTTGATTCTTGTAAGGATGGTATTTAGTTAAATTTTAAAACTATTCGATTATTTTAAACGCAAAGCCCACTTAGCCAAATTTAAATCTAAGAAGATTGGTGTTGTTTACGGCTGGTCATTCAAACATTGAATATGTACTTTTTATTAATATTATTGAGCAGTTCTTAAGAATTTTCGGTGGATCGAATATTAAAATAAAAATAATGGTTATTTAACACTATTCATTTTCAATTTCTTATTTCAATAATTAAAAAAATGTATTTAATTATTTTAAATACCCACTTTTTATCTTAAAAATTACTAAATTACAAAGTGTGGTACATATTAATAAAACTAAAAAATACTCTTTTCAAAAATATTAGAAGTGAACATAGCGGCAATAAGAAAATGAGAAGTTGATGATGGTGTTGGAAAATCAAAACGCCATATGTAAAATCTGACAAACAAGCACATTCTACGTAAGAAGTTGATTATGCATTTTTCCACAAAGAAACCCATGATTTATGTTGAAAAATATACTTCGCCAGTCGTGTCTTGACTTACAGCGAACGTGATCATTACCAATAAGGATAAAAAATGTATTCGTCTTAGCTACACCCGAGGAATTCATTCTTTTGGAATTCCTGTAATTTTTATGCAATTAGCGAAACGCATACTTCTTACTTTTTTTTTTCCAATTCATTAAGGGCCACATGCCCAAACAACATTTCCTTTATTATTATATTTATAATATTATATATATATATATATATATATATATATATATATATATATATATATATATATATATATATATAGATATATACACAACTGCAACAAATAATTCATTTATAGGATGGTTGCATCATAACCTGGACAATCTCTTATGTCAAATTTTGTCTTAAATATCAAAAACAAAAACTTAAACATTGTCCAGATCAGATATATTTTTATACTATTTTCCAGATACGATTTAATAATCATTAATAAAACAATATTTCTTGTTGATTGTTTTTTTTTGCTTTATTTTGAAGGACATAACTAATTTAGTAGGTTTCCATCCTTGACAGCATTGTACACTATCGCAAAAGGACAAGTAAAGAAAGTCTATTGTTTCATTGTGGACCATTTAATTGGTCCAGCTATTGTTTATATATCTCACTGAAACAGAAATCCTTGTATTCCTGCTTGCAATTTCGAATGATAATGTTTAATGGGAAACTTTCAAACTTAATTACAATTGATAAGTTGGTTCAAACTGCAATGTGTACAACCGAGAAGTTAATTGAGAAAAGGAAATTGGTTCTAGACAGACAATAATGAATTTTATTATACAATTTATAGTAAATAAAAAAAAACTTCAGGAACAAAATAAGAACTTTTTGCTATCTAGTTAGGGTACACATAATCACAGTTTTTTCTAAATCTTAATAACAGCCAGTACACAGGTTATTGTCCCATATTGTCGGTTATAATAATCCAGTTTAGATAACAACCGCACTAACGGCTAAATCTGGTTTTCACTGAGTCGATTACCCATCCATGACGTACGCGCGCTGCGTTCCTTAACGTGGCTGATCTCGCAGAAAGTGGTAAGGTCAGCAAAGTTAAGTTTTAAGAACCTGGTTTAGTTTAAAATAAAACAAGATGCAGATAAAGTTTTAGTACAATAATTGGGGAATTTTATCTATCTATTATTTTTAAGTTTTTCCAATCTAAGCATGAAATATGTAACATAACTTGGTATTTTTTTATCAGTCTGTATATATTTTTTAAACATTCTTTCTGATTTTAAAAATATATAATATGTTGGTGTTTGGTAAGCCTTTTGGGAGATATTAAAAAATAAACAATTTATTTATATAAAGTAAATTAGACCTACTTTATAGATCTAGACCATAGATCCCCAAACTTTTGTCTCATAGACCACTGCCACGTTTTTAGTTTTGGGCTGGGGCTGCTCCATTTATATTAAATTTTTGTAAACTCATTAGGTTTAAATGTCTTTTTGACAACTGGCATGGACGCCATGCATGTCCTGTTGACTCCGTGGGTGGTCGATATAGACCACTTGGTGTATTATCTACCTAGACCTAATTTATATAAAGATAACACAGGTCAACATTTGATCTACGAGGAGAATGCCGAAGCGGTTAGGTGCTAAAGGGGGTTTTTGGGGTCGCTGATTACGATAAGAGGGTTGATTAATTTCCGTCAGGTTTAAGGTCATTTAAAGGTCAAGTAAAGAAAAAAAAAACATCGGAAAAATCTGGAAAATTCATTCATATGTTTTCTAGGTCCAAATCCGAATCTGGCGTTTATTTACATTTATCCTAGGGGTTATTAGGTCATTTCAAGGTTATTTTATAGTGTTTTTGGGATAAAAATGTTAGGTACCATTCGAAAAATCTGCAAAATTCGTACGTATGTTTTCAAGGTCGGCGAATAGGAATTTAAGGTCAGTTTACCTCTATAAGGTCAGGTTTAAGTAATTTGAAGGTCAAGTGGAAAAAAGCATAGGAAAATCTTGAAAAATGTATGCATATAGATGGATCCAAAGTATAAATAAACGCCGGATTTGGATTCAGTCACGTCGAAACATATGCATGAATTTTTCCAGATTTTTCCGATGTTTTTTTATTTGACCTTTAAATGACCTTGAATTTAACGTGATGGAGGTTAAGCGACCCTCTCATTCTAATCAGCGACCCCAAAAACCTTAGTAGCACCTAACCGCTTTCGGCGTTCCAGAGTAGATTAAATATTTATCTGTGTAATCAATGTTTATGCTTTAATATCTATATAACAGCCTAACCATAACAAGATATTATATATTTTTTTATATAAAAAAAAATAGTTTTTGAATAAAAATAATAATACGATGCACAGTGGGACGAAGCGACACCGTTCCACCCAAAATACTCTACAGTTCATAGTTTATCCGTTTGTGCTCATGTTTTTTTAATCCTCATTAATTTGCCTGTCGATCCCTTTTTTGGATTTTTGATTTGGGTTTTATTTTCGGTAATTTGTCTTCAAACCTCGATGAAAAAAAAATAAATTTCGGCGCAAAAATGATCATACAGATTAGGTTTTGGCATATATAATATTTTTTTGCTCAAAATCTTTCTCTTTATAAGCCCTAAAAGATTGTCTGCTTGAAAATGAGGGGCTTATTTTTCTTACTTCCACAAACGGCCATAATGTTCCGAATTTTTTTACGCAAAATGGACTTATAAAAGGTGCAGGAAAAAAATTAATTAATAAATTGTTTAGAATCATTTAAGGAATACGAATAATTTCCTTAAAAATTTTGGATACATTTTTGGACCTCTGGAAAAATGGCCGAATAGAAAAATTTTGAGACTTTAGGATATTTTTTCATAAAAATCAAGGTTTAAAGACAAATTTTCGGAAAATAAAAACTAAATCAGAAATCCAAAAAAAAATTGATGGGAAAATTTAAGACGATCATTAAAAAAAATAGCTTAAACCGTTGAACTGTATGAGCTGTAGAGTAATTTGGGTAGCACAATGACGCTTCGTTCAACTGTGCGATGTTTCACTCAAAAATGTCCAGGTTATATTAAGTATTAAATGTTTCGATGTTTATGTGCCTATTGTATTGGTCTTGTATAAAAAGTGTTATAATGGTGTAATTAGAGTATCTCTTAAACTTTTAAAGGCGTTAGAAGCCTAAGCATACGTAGAGTATATTTTTTATCGATTTTTTACTGAAATCTTCCGATAACAATATAAGGCCTTATAAATTTAGCGTGGGGACAATTTTATTTTTTTTTTGCTTAAAGAGGTTTGTAAATATGTTCTATAGTTTTGTGGCAAACTTCATGTTTCAATATGTTTTCTTTGTGATACTCGCCTTACTACTTTTTGGAAAATGGGACCACTTTGGTGCAGGTCCCGGGGTATAGGTAGGTAGGTAGGTTTAAAGTGAGTGGGAATAACACCCTTCCACCGCGACCGATCGGTCTATTGTGGCTCACACCCTTTTATATTTCTCCCACCAGGTCCAGACTCCTAATAAATCTGATGATCCTGTTGGGACAGAGAGCTTTCACCTCCCCGGCAACAAGGTGTCATTGCCGAGGATTGCGAATCTTAGTCGTGCCAGTGCTGGGCACGAACACAGTATGTGTTCTGCCGATTCATCCCCCTCCATGCACATGCGGCACTCGGCGTCTTCCGCTAGGCCGATCTTGTGCATGTGGTATTTTAATCTGCAGTGTCCCGTGTACAGTCCCACTAGAATTTTAAGGTGTACCCTTTATTGCTCCAGTAGTTTGACAGTACATTGTTTGTTCGGTGGGCTTATGAAGGCCTTCGAGTGTCTGAGACCCAGAAGTCCATGCCAGTACCGAAGATTTTCTCTTTGTGTCCAAGCTGATATGAACTGCCTGGCCGTTCCATAAGATATACCGATGACCGGTTCCGGCCCTGTGAATTTTGTTTCCGCCCCCTCTTGGCAAGGAGGTCTGCGGATTCATTACCCTCTAGGGCGGTGTGTCCAGGTATCTACAGTAGTGTAACCTTATTGTTTTGACCCAGTTTGGTCAGCGCATCCTTGCAATTCCAGACGGTTTTCGAATTGCACCGGCTGGATTCAAGAGCCTTAAGAAGTGCTTGACTATCGGAGAATATTTTAACTGTCTTACATGTGCAGTGCCGATCAACCAGCGATCTAGCACACATCTCAATAGCAAATACCTCCGCTTGAAATATGGTTGCCAGAGTGCCCAGGCTAAAGGAAAAGTCTGCCCTCGGCCTCTGTCCATATATTCCAGCTCTAACACTGTCCTTGGTTTTGGAGCCATCGGTGTACCAATAGAGATGTGTGCCCGGAGCAGGTCGGTCGTTTTTCGACTCCAGTCCTCCCTTTGTGGGTAGACTACACTGTAGGGGAGGATGTAATTGTTTCCTGTAGGCATTTTGTCTGAGGGCATTCCCAGTCTGTCACAGGTCAGGACATTCCTAAGGAGACTGGTGCTCTCCATATGACACGCCTGCGGATTGTTACTGACCGTTTGATAGAGTCTGTAGGTTGCCTACCTTGCCTCTCTCTCCAGGTAAATATGCAGAGGAGGCAGTCCTAGGAGGGCTTCCATGGCCGCCGTTGGTGTCGAGCGCAGCGCGCCCGTGATCATTAGGCAGGCCTGTCTCTGTAGGCTAGATAGCTTTGCTTGAGTCAGCCGCTGCTGCCCCTTGCGCCACCATGCCACAGAGCCATACGTGATCATTGGTCTTATGACTGTCACGTATAGCCAGTACTAACGACCTGAGCCTGCTCAGCCGTATTGACCCCTATGAACTTGCAGATTATCTGCAACAAAAAAAGAAAAAAAAAACACAGAAATTAGGAACAGTAATCCACGTTTCGGTAGCAAGTCGGCCACCGTTTTCAAGATATAAAAAAAATTAAATTTAAACTAAATTTAACAAATGTTGGAATCAAAAGTTCTTAAAGTTTTTTACACTTTTCATGACGGTTTGTCATAAATGACATATTAGTTTATTTGACTGGTATATTTATAATTTTTAAAAAAACAAAAAGGTGATGTGGTGTGTTAATTGATTTTAAGTTTACCTGAATTTACTTTAGCATCAAGCATAGGTAACCATGTATAATTTAAATTAACAGAAATTGATGCTACACATTTATCTTTATTTAAGAATATAAATGCACTTTCTTTTATTTTGCGTTTTTTTTTAACAAGACCATTAGTCAAACGCATAAAAGAACATAGAACATAAAAAACACACAATTTCACAAATCAAAAATCTGTCAACACGCATTTGATAATAACCACATAACAAACTGGAATGCTTCTAGTATTTTAGCAAAAAACCTAAAATAAAAGAAAGTGCATTTATATTATTGAATAAAGATAAATGTGTAGTATCAATTTCTGTTCATTTAAATTATACATGGTTACCTATGCTTGATGCTGAAGTAAATTGAGGTAAACTTAAAATCAATTAACACACCACATCACCTTTTTGTCTTTTATTATAAATATACCAGTCAAATAAACTAATATGTCAGACTGTGTAAAAAGCTTTCAGAATTTCCTAACTTTTGATTCCAAAATTTGTTAAAATTTAGTTTAAATATATTTTTTTAATTTTATATCTTGAAAACGGTGGCCAACTTGCCACCGAAAAGTAGATTAGTGTTCTAATTTTTTGGGTTTTTTGGGGGGTTTTTCTTCTTTTTTTGTTGCAGGAGATCTGCAAGATCATAGGGGTCAATAGGGCTGAGCAGGCTCAGTTCGTTATACCCCGGGACCTGGGCCGAAGTGGTCCCATTTTCCAAAAAGTAATAAGGCAAGTATCCCAAAGAAAACATAGAAATAAAGAGGTTTATTTAATAAACATATTTATAACATATAGATTAGCGCGATTGTTGTATACATTTTGGCTTCGCGCCTAGAGACCAAATAAAAGTCAAATTTTTATCAATGCTTTTATGTTGTAATAGGATAGAGCAATATTATTAAGAAAATTAGCTAAACGTCTTAAAATTTAACAAAGGGCTTCAACTCTTACCTACAATGACCATCACATGAATTAAAATTGCACTTGACTCGTTATAAAAATATAAGCTTGGTAATGAAAACATACATTTGGTGCACTGACCTAGCCAGGTCAAGTACTTTAAGTATTAATAATAAAAACAAAAGTTAATTATTATTTATTACTGTTCTAGGTTACCAACTGCAAATTAATTAGTATGAAAAATAATACACTAAGCATAATCCATATTTGGGTTAAATTATCTATCTTTCTGAACCTTTCTTTAATAAAAACCGTTATCTAAGCCTAATAATTTTTCAGATATTGACCCTTGTGTTTTCCCATGTCACTGGATAATGTTTAGTTGTTTGTGTATATTTTCTAACCATTTTCTCAAAAACAAACCAAAATGAGTATAAGATGTAATAAAAGTCTTATATTAGGAATGGCTGATAGAATTCGAATTTTAAAAAATATACAGGGTGTTCCATTGAAAGTATCGAAACTCACACCAGTTTGTATCCATAATAGGCATCTGACAACACAATATACAATTTTAAAATTTAAAAGCATTAAATTTTCATTAAAGAAAATAAAAGGTTTAGTAGGTATGACGTGGTATAAGCGGTCAATATATCAGATATAAAATTAGTTGTGCAGACATACGTAATATATTGGTCATAGTAAAAGCTGTATTAAAACTAGATTAAAAGATAACAGCACATCAGTTATAAAATAGAGTTTTCACTCATTGTGTAAAGAGAATAATTTTAGAGATTTAAAGTAGTTATCAAATAAGAAGATATTATTTTAAATAACAAAAAATAAGCAAAATTAATTACTAGATATGAGCATAAACATAGTGCTTATTACAAAAATTAATCGATTGAAAATACTAATGCCGATTGTCGAATCAAGTAACAATAGTTAGGGTAACTCAAAAGGTATTCCACATACATGATACAGGGTCATCGAACGAGGACTGAACGGGGCCATATTTGGGGCTTTACTCATATTTAAAACTAAAAACAAATGTGAAATAGTCATCTTGGATGTTTTTCCCGTAGCATCTTGACGCACACTTAAGAAGATGATTTGAATTTAAAAAAATACGACATGAAATAGACATTTTCGTAATTGGGCACCTTATTTGTTTTTAACAGCGGTCTCATTTTTTTAAATCTATGAATTGGAATGGTTTTAAGTTATTTTATAAGAAAAATTAAGGTAAAGGAACCTAACTTATGTAAACAACTGAAAATAAAATTCTTAATGAACAGCAAGTATGTTTACTAATGACCAAATAAAGTTGATGGACATACGAATTACAAATAAATATATTACCACACAGGGCCGTTCTTATCAATCTTGGCGCCCTGGGCTATAAAACAATTAGCGCCATGTGCTATAAAACAATTAGCGCCCTAGGGTCTAGGCATTGAAATTCTTAAATATAATTTTTTAATATTTCATTGCAGTTATAAATGAAATTATTTTTTAAAATGAAGTTCTCGTTAACCTACATTTCATTTTTGGTTAAAATACACGGAGCTTAAGGATAACAAGAATGGTGGTGGAAATCCCTAATAAATTTTTATGATAAGAAATAAAAAAGTAATAGCAATATATTAGTTTTTTTCTTATGTTAATAAATGTAATTTTATTTGCACTTCAATATTAATACAAAACAAAAATAAAATAAAAATGATCTATAATATTAAAAATATTGTTATAAACACCAAAAATATTAAAAAAAATATCCACATATAACTTAACTAATTATAATAATTATTATCATAAATTGAATTGATGTGTTAAATAATAAACTTCTTCCTCGCTTAAGTTAGAGCAAATTCATTGATTACCAGATGTTCTGACTATTGGACCGCATCATGGTATTCCTAGGTATTTCGGCACCCTGAATCCGAAACTGAGGTCAGTTTTTCCTCATCACGTCAGGAAAACGAGGTTTCAAGGTCAATTGGAGGTCAAAATGATGATATTTTTGAAAGCGTCTCTGGTACAACTTCTCGAGCGACATACTAACTTGACGCGTATCTGAGCAGCTCTTGAGTTCTTTTTGGACATAAGAAAAAAGCTTTGAATTACTCCCAGGACGTCTGGCAGGGAAATCGAAATTTGCCAGTTCGAACGCCCATGGCGCATTTCTGCCCTCTGGGCCGGCCCTGGGCTGATCCTGGGCGAGATACAGAGCTTTTTCCTAATGTCCAAAAAGTACTCAAGAGCTACAAAATAAAAACCTGTTCAGAAAAAAGGTTTAAAAATTTTTAAGGTCTTTTGAGAAGTTGTACCAGGGCCGCCTTCAAAAATATTATTTTCCCTAAATGATTCAAAGGACGGGGGGAAAAAAACCCTTAAGGGGGAAATATAACATGGTCCGGTCAAATAGTCAGCACCTTAGCGCTTTCTTTTATTTAAAATTTTTTTTTAATAATATTTTATTTTAACGCGGTTTTTTACAAAAAAATTAAATTAAATCCATGTTAAAAAATGCAGCTATTTGCAGAAATCTTTGGAAACGTTCGTTTACTCCATTGTCGGCCGTGATTTAAAAATTGCTCATCTTTACGTTCGTGGCGCTCCTTAAGTTACGGCGCCTCTGGGCTGTATCCCAAAAAGCCCATAGGGTTAGTACGGCACTGTTGCCACATCTAAACTTTTGAAAAACCCGCTGTAAAATTTATGGCATAAATGTTAAGTAGAAACATTTATCAAATAATCATCTGTTCTAACCTAGCTAGCTTTAGTGTTTTATGTGATCTTGACAGAACTCTGACAAGGCAAGTAGTTGTATAGTAATATTCTAATAAATTTGGTAACATTATAAAGCAATTTTATTATATTAAATTAAAATATGAAACATTTTTTACAACAAACTAGGTCCTAAATCATCTAAATTGCCAACGCCGGACAAAAAGCTTAAAACCCTCGGGTAAAATTCAGCCCGTTTGTCTATACACCTTTAAAAAATTATTTAAGCACAAGAAAAAAAAGTATCGTTTTTATATTTTCATTTGATCAAACAGCTGGTTTGCGACTTATTTTATTAACTAATGTTTGCTCAAAACTATAGAATCGATTTAAACTAGAGCACAATAAATTTAATACTGAAATAAATTATGTGGGTATAAATAAAACCTTTCTGAGGTAATCTGGTAATAAAAATAGTTACAAGAACTCTTGGACAATTTTTTTTCGCATTTAATTAAAAACAAAGAATATCGTTTTATATGCTGTAAAGTCTAGTCATTTTAAATATATAAATTAACAGATGTTACGTATTACACTTTCCAACCATGTCAGCAGGCAAATTAAGGGAACACAAAAGATTAATCTTAAGACCAAATTGATTGAATGTGGTTGCCTTGATAACAACGCCAGTTTGAAACCTAATTTAGTCAGGACCTATCTACATTATGTCAGCATATAACAGCTAAGAAGATTCTGGTGTTCATCGGTCTTGGATATTATAGTTATAAGGTTAAATAGGATTACCAATAGGTTAAATAAAAATTATTATTATTTAAAGTAATCTTCATGTATTTTACGAGTAGCAATTAGTGAAAATTAAAATAATATATATTATAACCCATCCTTAAATATCAATTCCAGAAATAAAAATTTAGGGACTACGCTTTGTATAACTGTGACTAAATATTGATAAACTTTTTATTTAAAATGCAATAGTGTCTTACAGGGAAGTAGCTAGGAAGGGTTCTGGGGGTTAAAATCTCTCCCCCCCGAAATTTTAGCATCAACCTTCGTTGCACCGCAGGCAGGTACACATATCGAGATTCACGTTTTTCAAACTAACAGTAAACAGGTGATCGGATGTGAAGTGTTCGATCCATTAAGAGTACATGTTATGAAGCTTGAAACCTTTACTTAAGAGTGAAGTGGCCCATTTACGAAATTTTAATGGCAGTTCCTAAAAAGTGGCCAAAAAGTAAATATTTCGTCTAGTTAATTAAATTTAAGCAATATACGTCTGCAGTGACCAATTAAAATTAGTGTAAAATAGTTTGACTTTAGGGAATCCTCTGTCCAAAATACCCTTCTTACAATCATACTCTTAATTTAACGGACATAAAAATTTGAGAGCAATTATTTTTTTAAATAACACTTTAAAAAAACCTTTGGAACTGTCTTAATGGATAAAAACCAAAAAAATGATAATCTACTACACACAGGAGCAATGATTAAACAGAGCATATTAAAAATTTTGGGTCATTTTCGCCTTTTTAAATGTTTAACTGGTTTGTTTTTGATCGTTTTAGTAATGTTGGTATAAGAAATTAAAAAAAAAACTAAAAAAATTGAAAAAAGAAAATTTGAAGAAAAACTTCTTTTGAAACATAGCACAAGAATGCTATGTTCTTTTTTATTTAACTGTGTCCAGTACATAAGATTTTCTGAAAACTTAAATTGGTCTTAACTTTTTTTTTCTGAGATGTAAAACGGCATATGGCTATTAATAATTTTAAAAAATAATCAATACGTTGTCAGAGATATTTTTTTGCTACTTGCATTAACATAACGGAGTTTCCAAAAAAATGGAAACCTCGGGTGTGGATAAGACGGCTACCTGAATCACCCTTGTTGGGGGCTCACCAAAACAATAAACCAATCCTTTAAAAAGCAGAAAGAGATTTAACTGACCCTGTCGCCATCTAACAGATTAAACACAAATCAGAAATATGCCCAAGAAATTATATATATATATATATATATATATATATATATATATATATATATATATATATATATATATATATATATATATATATATATATATATATATATATATATATATATATTATATATATATATATATATATATATATATATATATATATATATATATATATATATATATATATATATATATAATATAATAATAATATAAAAAAATTTTTTTTTTTTTTTTTTTATATATATATATTTTATAGTGTGTCCCAAATTGGTGGGGAATGTATGGGGATCTTGGAAACACGATAGATAGAAAATCGGTTAAATGGGGAAAGTTTTGGACAATTATGTTAGTAAGCTAATCCCGTTTACTACATGGTTTTATCTATGCAGGTTTTTGATAAATTTTGAAAAAACCTGAAACATGCATTTTCGAAAATCGGCCATATTTTTTTTATAAGTGAAAATTTTGCAAATCTGTAAAAACTTCTTCAAAGCAAATTTTTTTGTAGAATATGACCTAGTGGTCAATTTTTATTTTCTACGTTTCGGGTTTTTGGAATCATCATCAACTTTATTTTTTCATATGGACGCCATATTGGATTTTTACGCAGCCAAATAGTGCTTTTTATTCTGATTTCAACAATGTATAACATGTTATAATTTAAGAGTTTATAACCTCATTTATTTCAAAACAAATATTTTCTCAGTTGGCCTTGATTCCGGCGGACGTCACTTTTTTTGGAAACAATAAAATATTAGTAATTTACAAAATAGATAAGCTGAACAGATATTTTACAGAAATGGGTTTCGCAAACATAACTATAACGTTAATACCGTGTTACAACAAAACAACACTTAACAAGTAAATTGAAACAAGTAAAAACAAAAACAATGAAAAGTGGCTAAACTAGTATTCCTACTAAAATGAAGATGTAAAATAACGACCTAAAATTCAAAATGTTGTCCATGTTTCTCAACATATTAACGATATTTTTTTAAATAGTCCTAACTACCCTATGAATGGTTGACTTAGGTATGTGGAATTCTCTATTAACATTCCTGGCTGAAGATGTTGGATTTTCTTTAAAATGTTGGTTAACTGTAGCATCTCGTTATCGATTTGCTTCAACATACTTCTTAGGTTGTGGTTTTTTAAAACTTCCGAATTTAAGCAAATTTGTAACCAGTTTTCGAAAGTATGTTAGTTTAGGATGCTGCGTTTCAGGAAAATTGTCAATATACGTTTGCGCAGCTATATTAACATTCCTATTGCCTTGAAAATAAAGTTGCAAAATATCAAGTTTTTCTTTAAATAATTAGCCATTTCACAAAGTTAAAATTTTTTTAATAACGTATCCGAGCTAACTTGATAATGACGCTAGATGACATTCGCCAGAATCAAGGCCAACTGAGAAAATATTTGTTTTTTGAAGTGGATGAGGTTATAAACTCCTAAACTATAACATGTTATACATTGTTAAAATAAGAATAAAAAGCACACGCTCGTATAAAAAGTAAAGTTGATGATGATTCATCAACTTTACTTTTTCATATGGGCGCCATTACATTTTGTTGTAATACGGTATTAACGTTATAGCTATGTTCGCGAAACCCATTTCTGTAAAATATCTGTTCAGCTTATCTATTTTGCCAATTACTAATATTTTATTGTTTACAAAAAAAATGACGTTCGCCGGAATCAAGGCCAACTGAGAAAATATTTGTTTTTTGAAATAAATGAGGTTATTAACTCTTAAAATATAATATGTTATAGATTGTTGAAATCAGAATAAAAAGCACTATTTGGCTGCGTAAAAATCCAATATGGCGTCCATATGAAAAAATAAAGTTGATGATGATTCTAAAAACACGAAACGTAGAAAATAAAAATTGACTACTCGGTCATATTCTACAAAAAAATTTGCTTTGAAGAAGTTTTTACAGATTTGCAAAATTTTCACTTATAAAAAAAATATGGCCGATTTTCGAAAATGCATGTTTCAGGTTTTTTCAAAATTTATTAAAAACCTGCATAGATAAAACCATGTAGTAAACGGGATTAGCTTACTAACATAATTGTCCAAAAGGTCCTCATTTAACCGATTTTCTATCTATCGTGGTTTCCAAGATCCCCATACATTCCCCACCAATTTGGGACACATGTATATATATATATATATATATATATATATATATATATATATATATATATATATATATATATATATAATATATTTTTTAAATTTATATATTTATATTAATAATATATATATTTATTTGTTGTTAATTATTCTGAAGTTATTTTATAAAATTTATTAAATTTTATTGGTAGTTTTTATTTGGCTGTAACCTAAAATTTATTTTTTTTAATTTCGCCAGGGACAATAGGGGCAAAAAAAGTGTTTTTTAACCCCCGGGGTTAGTCTGTACGGAAGGCGTCTTACGGAGACAGAGGCTACTTAATATGGTCTCTCGCCTGGCGGAGACAGGCTTTTCATCTAGTTAGACATAAAATTATTACAGTTGTAATATTGTTATTGTTAAGGGTTAAAGGATAATAAGTTACGGAATTATATTAATTACCAGAAATTGCTAAAGCCATTGTACTTAAATCGATTAATATTTATTTCTTAAATAATTCATCCCTAAGGTAAGCAGTTTGCAATAAAATGTTCTGATTTATTAAACCATTTTCAATATTAAAAACTACAATTTAAAATTTGTGTTGACGGTATTCCCCTGGCTTTGTATAATGTTAACTAACATTTTAGTTTGTGATTAAAACTTGTTTTTTTTAGGATTTTTTTACACTTGTTCTCGTAAGCTAAGCTATGAGCTTTAATAAATAGTTGCTCTTATTATATTGCCATTTAAAAACTTCTTTATCGGGCCTTTTTTGATCTTTGTTAGAACATATGCGCTAAGATAGCTACGGGTTCAGTCTAATTATTATAGTCAGATTATCAAAACTGTTAAACGTTAAGGAATAATAAGTTACGAAGTTAAATAGGAAATTTTCGTTGGTCTAATAATTTTATAAAACAAACATTAGGACTTAAATTAATATCCCGAATTTAAAATTTGTAAAGCCGGTTACCAAGGATAAAATACAAATTTAGCATTAATTATATTTTATCAATAGCGAAGATAAATATAAATATTTCTAAATATTATATCATCCTTGTAAAAATTCTATTACATTTTTAGCAAAGTTAAAAATATATTTATTCTTATGTAATATTTCCAGTATTAAGATCAGTTTCCATTAAAATATATTTTAATTTTGTTAACAATATAATCGCTAAAGAAGATTGCGGTTTTCATTAGACTTATGCATAATATTATAAAGAAGCAACTGGCTATCTGTTACTTTGTGACATTTTATTTCTACCCAAAAATATCAGCCTCCTAAAGTACTGAGATCTAAGTTTAGACCAAATTCTGTCCACGATCTTGGTTCAGTCTTTTTTACTTGGCAGGTTTTTTACTTATTTGTCTGGATTTAAGAAAAAATTGCCCAAATAAATAAAAAAGACAATTCATTCTTACTATACAATGGCTATTGCCGTGTTGAAACATCGTTTCTCCGCAGATCAGCGAAGCTAGCAATGTCGGGTGTAGTTAGGGTAGTAATGCGTGACCCTGGATGGCATTTCCCAGACGTTAATGAGAGAAAATTGGAAGGTAGTATAAAGTCTGTGATGGCAATGTTTCAGTGCTTGGCATCGCTCACGGTACTGGGAAAAAATAGTTAAACATTTAAAAGCTCTGCATCTGCGATACCTAGTATTACAGGCTCCATTCAAGCCAAAAACCTTCAAAAGCTGTCATAAAGTAAAAAATAATATTTTAACAGAAGAAAGGGTAAATGACATTTATAGGACATAAAATATTTCTTTAAAGAAATATTTGAAAAACCAACTTGTTGTAAGGCAACCAATATCCAAATTTTAGGCCAGCCTTGTATTTTTATTTTTACTTTTGAACATCTCTTTAAAGTAATATTAAAATATTTATTGGTATTTCCTGTTTTATAAAAATCGTTTTTAGATTTATCACCAACCCATAAGTAATACAAATGTAATTTAATTAAATAACGAATTTAAGCGACCTTTAAGGTTGCTTGGCCCTTTGATTTAATTCCTTAACTTATCTCCTTTTAATTCCGACAGTTGACACAGAATACCGATATAATAACCAAGTTTGATGAACACCGAAATCTTCTTAGCGGTTACTTAATGACAAATTTCGTATAAGCCTTTATGAACACTCAGCTGCACCCCTGCTTTATTATAAAGGCAGGACTATCCAATTAAGTAAGTTTTGAGATTAATATTTAATTTAAAGTATGTCGTAGTTTTTGTTAAGCCTAAGTAGCTACATATAAAAGTAAACTGTGATAGTCTTCTGAGAGTAACTTTCACCAAAGTTTACATACTACATACGTAACCAGCGACCGTTAAAATCGAATCTGGCATAAATCGGTTGATTTTTGGAAAATAATGATTTTTTTTAAGGTTAAAAAAGACACGTTTTTTAAAAATATACATTTAGGAAATAAAAATTAAATATTTTGTTTTTTGCTGGTGTTTTTTCGTAATTTCTTTGTATTTTAGGCTTATTTTTGACATTTGATTTGTATTCTAATGTATATACAGGTGTGGAAATAGCTTAAACAGCGTACGCTCGACAAAGGTTGCCGTATGCCTCGAATCGCTGTCTTCGCTGTTCGAGACCGGCGTTTGATACAAGTGTCGACACAATGCAAAGCTTCGTCTTACTTCTTTTACACAGTTAAAGGGGTTGTCCGTTTCTGTTTGATAAATTACACTTTATCCCTATGTTCGGTTTTTTTATTTTCTACACCTGTATATTTTATATATATATATATATATATATATATATATATATATATATATATATATATATATATATATATATATATATATATATATATATATATATATATATATATTTTTATATATATATATATATATATATATATATATATATATATATATATATATATATATATATATATATATATATATATTTTTATATATATAAAATATATATATATATATATATATATAAATTTATTTTAAAAACAAAAAAAAAAAATTTTTTAAAAATTCCGGCGCGCTTTTTTTTTTTTAAAAAAAAAAATATTATTTTGGGGCAAAAAAAAAAAATTTTTTAAAAGGGAAACAAAAATGGGTTTTGCGAAAATATTTTTAAGGTTTTTCCTGCAAAAAAAGGGGAATATGAAAAAAAATTTTTTTAACACCCCAAAAATTTTTTTTCCCAAGGGCCCCGGCCCTTTGGATTTCTTAAAATGGTTTTTTTTAATTTTATTTCAACAAGGGAATTAATTTTTTTTAAAAATTTTGGGATTTTTTAACCCCCCCTTTAAAAAACAAATTTTTCCCCAAATTTGGCCCCTTGGGGAAAATTTTTATTTGGGGTTTTTTTTTTCGGGTTATTTTCGGGTTTTTTTAAAAAAAAATTTTTTTAATTTTTTAAAAAAATTTGGTTTAAAAATTTTTAAAAAAAATTTTTTTTTTTTTTGGAATTAAAAATTTTTAAATAAAAAAAAAAAATTTAAAAAAAAAAAAGCTCCCAAATTTTTAAAACCTTTTTTAATTTTTAAAAGGAGTTTAAAAAAATATTTTTAAAATGGTTAAAAATTTTTGCTTAAATTCTTTTTTCTAAAAAACCAGGAACCCCCTTCAAAAACAAAAAAGTGTTTTTTTTTTAACCCCAACTTTTTAAAAAAATTTTTAACCCCATTTCAATTTTTGTTGATGGGGGAACTACGTCCCTCCCCCAACCATTAAAAAATTTTTTAAACCCCCCTTAAACAAAAATTCTTTAAATTTTTGTTGAGAAAAATAAAAATTTTTGGGGAATTTTAGGTCGTTTTTTACTTTTAATTTTGGTAAAAGGGGGTTTCCCTTTTTTTATTGAAATTTTTTTTTGGGTTTTTTTTTCCCTTTTGTTTCAAAAAATTGATGTGGTTTTTTGTAAAGGGGTTTTTAAAGGTTATAATTTCGCAAAACCCCTTTCGAAAAAATATTTTACTTATTTTTTTCCCCCAAAATTTTTTTTTATTGACAAACCCAAACCCGGGGAAAAAATTTGGGGGTTTTTTAAAATTTTTAAATGGGTTTTAAAAACCCAAAAAAATTAAAAAATTTTTAAAACCCCAATTTTTGGGGAAACCCGGGTAAAAAAGCCCTTTTTTTGGCCCTGCGTAAAAACCAAATTTTTTGGTTTTTCCAAAAAAAAATTTTAAAGTTGATTTTGTTTAAAAAACCCCCAAAAATTGGGTTTAAAAAAAAAACTTTTTGGTCATATTCTAAAAAAAAACCCCCCTTTAAAATTTTTTCCCAATTTGTTTTCCAAAAAAAAAATTTTTGGCCTTTTTTAAAAAAGGGGTTTTTTTGGGTTTTTTAAAATTTTTTTAAAAAAACCAAAAAAGGGGTTAAAAAAATTTAAAAAAGGGAAAAAATTGCTTAAAAACAAATTTTTCCCAAAAAATTTTTTCCCTTTTTTAAAACCGTTTTCCCCTATCTTTTTTGGTTTAAAGGGAACCCCCAAAAAATTTTTCCCCCCCAATTTGGGACAATAAATTTTTTTTTAAAATTATAAAAATAAATTTTTAAAAAAAATTTTTAAAAATTTTTTATTTTTTTAAAAATTTTATTTTTTATATTTTTAAAATATTTATTTTATATATATATATATATATATATATATATATATATATATATATATATATATATATATATATATATATATATATATATTTTTTAAAAAAATTTTATAAATTATAAAAAATTATATTTTTTATAAATACTAAATACCCTTTTTTATCTTAAAGTTCAGGTTGAGTTAGTAAAAAAAAAAATTTTTAAAATCCAATTTTTTAAAATTAAAGGTAATAGAAATATCCAACTGTTTTTCGCTTTTTAATGTTACAATTGTTTAAAACAATATATAAAAATATTAATGGAAAAGTGAAGACTGAGTTTTAACTTGCATATTAAAAAATACGCGCTTTTTTGGGTAATCAGCTTTTTAATGCTACTTTTCAAACAAGAGGTCTAAACAAACGGCTTCCACACATATCAAACAAATTACATTAAAAAAATTTAAATTTTAAAAACCCTAGAAGCAAGGTCTTTAAAAATTTTTAAAAATTTTTAAAATTTTTAAATTTTTTTTTTTTTCATTAATCTTACCCAGGCAATACATTTAATATAAAATATTTAAATTTTTCTGTGTTGGCTCTTTTTTTTAAAATTAATAATTTTTACTATTTTCCAGATTATTTGGATGGGGTCTTTAGCTTTTTAAAAAAAAAGGGAAAAAAAAAGAAAAAAACTAATCCCCAAACAACTTGAATTTGTTGATGTGCATATCTTTACAACAATGTTGATTTGAGCCAAACTTTTCATTAGAAAATTTTCAAAAAAATAAACAGAATATGTTAACAAAAACCGTTGTCTGGTGTCTAATAAAAAAAAATTTAAAAAAAATTTCAATATTTTTTTTGGCCCCCTTTCCCCCTTTTTTAAATTTTTTATTAATATTTTTGATAACAAAACATGTTAAGTGGTTGGATAAAAAGGATATGAAATTTTTTAAAATTCCCTTTCCCCTTTTTAAAAAAAAACTTTTAAAACCCAAAAAAACCCAATATTTTAAAGACAAAACCAATTAATTTTTTTTTTTCTGGTAAGTTTTGGGTCATACTTTTAAAAATTTTAAAAAATAAGTTTACCTTTTTTTTTCCAAAAAATTTTTCCCAGGGTTAATTTAGACTTCATCAAAAATTTTTCCTTATGTCTAGGGTAATGTCAAAAAAACCCCTTTTAACAATTAAAAAATAAATAAGTAAACAAGTAAATATTGAAAAAAAAATTTTTTTAATTTTTTTAAATTTTTTTATTTTTTTTTTTATTTTTTAAAAAAATTTTTTTTTTTAAAAAAAAATTTTTTTGTTTTTTTAAATTTTTTTAAAAAAAATTTCCTTTTTTTTAAAATCTTTTTTTTGGTTTTTTACCAAAAATTTTTTTTTTTGCCTTTAAAAAAAAATTCATGGCCTTTGGGGTTAAAGGTTTAAAAGGTTTTTTTAAAAAGGTCAAAATTTAATTTATGTATAAATTAGAATATTAAGGTCACTTTTTAAAATATCAAAACCCAATTCAAATGGCTGGGAAAAAGGGGTGGTTGCTTGTTTAGGGGGATATTTTTTTGCCGATGTTTTTTGCACTTTTAAAAAAATTGGTTTTATAACATTTTTACTAAAAAAGGTTTCCTTGGGATAAAATCGTATAGTTGACGGTTTTCGAGATAAAAAAAACTTAAAAGGACGATTGGTGCAAAAATACAGAAAAGGGGTTTTTTAATAAAAATAGAAGGATGCTTAAATTTATTTTAAAAAATATGGTTATTTTTTTTACCCCTTGCAAAAAGAAAAAAAAATTTATTGATACCTATTACATTGGGTACATTTTTTTAAAATTTCCTGTGGATTCCATTACAAAATTATTTAAAAATGAAATTAGGATACCCAAAAATTTTGAAAAAAATCGTAGTTGGCTTAATTCAAATGCATTTGGATTTGTTTAATAAGCAACTTTACTTTGTCACTTTTTAAAGTTTTAGTTGGTTGGGGAACCCCTTATTGTAACTTGTGTGTTTTTACTATTTAAGAATTTCATAAAAAACTAAAAATAAAAAATTACTCATTTCAAGAAATGGCACAATTTCATTTTCTGTATGGAAAAAAAAGGAAGCTTTTTAAGGCGGATTGATAAAAAAGACCCGACAGGGAACCATATTTAAAAGGGGTTTTTTTTTAAAGCACATAGAAGACTTTTTGAAAAAGGATCTTTAACCAGATTATTTTCTGGTAGACCACGTACACTTTAACTGTCAAAGCTAAAGATATAGTTCTTAAAAA